>JAQFYB010002962.1:0-21598 GCA_034694085.1 Pogonognathellus longicornis | reverse complement strand
AATGTAATTTAGATACGACCCTGGAAATTGCTCTCCCATAAATCAATCTCTGTCTACAACGTTACTGTGCACCTCAAATTATAATCCTAAAAACGCTTCTGTAAAACCGGGTAATATCCTTATAATATTATGTCGTCCAAGTGTTAGTACCCAGTGAACGGATGATAGTATATAGTATATAATTTATCTACGTAGAAATACCTTTCTACGTAGATAAATGCAGAATACCAATTAATGTATTAAAGATTTTGTTTCTGATCTCAGTGATCTCTACGGTTAATTTGCAGTAGAGATTTAACCTTAGGCTTCTCTAAAGACGGCTGTAGAGAAATATGAATGCAGTTTTGATCTCTACGGTTATTTTGCAGTAGAGATTTTACCGTAGGCTTTCCTGCAGACGTCTGTAGTGAAATGTGAAATGGGTTTTCATCTCTACGGTTATTTTGCTGGAGAGTATTTACCATTAACTTCTCTACAGAAGTCGGCTGACGAACGGTAATAATTTGAAAATACCAACAGACCCCTGTTCATTCGTTATGCTCGGGTAATTAAAGATACTTCTCCTTACTTTGCATATTTTTTAAATTAAAACCTTACGAGTTATGAATTTTCAAAGAAATTAGTTACACGTGCATTCCTACCTCAATGTATACCTAGTTATTAAATAATTGAAAAATAAATACAATTTATTATAGTGGCAAATACTAATACACTTTTCGGTCAAGTAGACAAGAGTTGAAAGCGTTAATCCTGCAAACCAAAGAATCATTGGGTATTTCAAATGTTGTATTTTTAGAACCTTAGGTTTGCGAGTGTCGGCAATATATGTCGCAAATTCAGTATTTTTATCCACGGAATCCTTAAATCTCGTGATTGTATCCCATACATAAAAATCTATCAAATGCCACATAAACCAACTGTACATGCCAGATTCCACTAATTGATTCGCTACAAACATTGCGGATTTCTCAAATGGACCATGGCGAATTAAATACATTCTATCCATTGAAACAAAATCAGAAGACAGTGTCACACTGTCAGGAGAATAAAATCTTGAAATCAGATTAGAAAATATAATTGAAAACTCATAAGTGCAAACCAACGCTTTTTTCTCAAATATAACTAATTTGAACATTTCCCAAATTGTCGCATTTGGGCTTAGAACCTCATTGCGCACGTGGATTTCAATTTTTTTCAAAATTTCAGCGCGTCTTGAAAGATTATTGTTTGTAGTATTGTCAGCTCTGTTATAATTATTTAGGACCTCCTCTGAAAACGACAACCTTTTGTTGTCTGATTTTTTCCAACGGTTTGTAAATATTGGTATGTCATTTTGCAAAAGTTCGGAAAAAGTTTTATATTCTCTTCCGGGGGATGGCTTCATCAAAAAACCTATAAGACTACTCCTGTAAGTCTCAGCAATAATAAGACAATAAAACAGCCAAGTAATTAAAATAATTCTAAACCAGGTTCGGTTTCCTGAAGGTAATTGGTGACTCTCCAAGGTTTGATCCAACAAAGATCGAACGACGGTTCCAAAATAGGCAGAAATACCATACACATTTTTGAAATGCGTTTTATTGAACTTACTTGCATTCCAGAATACAAACGTGACAAGAATGCCAAAAAAGAATGTTAAAATTATTGTGGAGCTACCAATTGGATCAATGAGAGACTTCCACGTGTATTGATTCGCAGAACTTAACAGAAATTTGACTTTCATAGGGGATTTTGTAGCAACCACAATATATTTCTTGATGTATTTTCTAATTTTATTTGTGTAAATATCCATTCGCATATCTGATGTTCGACATGGTGTATGACAAGGTTTGATTGTAACATTTAGACTCTCTAACAAATATTTTAATACGTAATTTTGTGGAATAATGAATCGTCTATTCACAATGTCCATAAAAGGAGATTGCTCTTTTATGTATGAACTCTTGCTGTACATCTTGCTACGAGACAGTTTACCAACTTCAAATTCAGAATTAGCAAATTTATCGATTGGAATACTTTTTGGAAATTCACGATTTCCATTTCCAGGTGAACGAGACATTATTTTATATGGAATCCAATGAGATTTTCCAGGATTGATACAATACACGCACATTTTATAAATTTTATTGCCGTGTATATAAAGGATGAACTTAAACGGGAGATTTTGTTGGAAAAATGAATTCAGTGGAAATCGGTCCAAAATATTTTCCCCCATTAGTATAAAAGTACTTACAGATTTTTCATATGTAGCACAGGCTATATTTTCTGGAGGAACATCAATCAATGAAACTAATGAAGATGCGATACTAAATCTGTGGGTATCAATCATAACGAGTGATTGGTTACAATTATTGCCCTCGTCCGAAATGGTAATATTGTTGACGAGTGTTGAGTTAAATATTACTTTAATCGGCTTTCCTTCCGCAATAGCATTTACAGTTGCCAATACCATATCAGTTCCTATTCCCAAACCTTTTGAGGGTTTCGTATTTAAATTAAAAATAAATGTACCGCTTTGTTCCAATGATGACACAATTATTTCAAGCAACAGCAAAAAATCATCATCTTCAAGTTCCTCAAATTTTATGTTATTAAGGCTTCCGTGTACAGTACAAACTGAGAATATTATTATATAGATGAAAATGACCAAAGTACGAAAACCTCTAAAATATTTCATGTTGAAACATTTGCAATGCAAATAGAAATGATAGAATATTGAAGGTACGAATTAGTGTATAACGGTGTTCAGTTATTTCTTAATATCGTCCAATGAAAATGGTAATATTATGATAAAAAAATCCGCGAATAATTTTCTAGCTAAGGAATATAATGTATTAATATTGGAACAACAGGAAGTGTATTTTCTGCACGATTTATTTTGTATGGAAATTTACAGAAACAAATTTAAAGGGTGTGTTCAATGAATGGTGTAGATACTTATCAACAAGTATTTCAAAAGAAAACTCTCATAGCGCAAACATAACAAAAATGAATACAATGTTATTTAATAATTAAACTTAATAGCATAGAATATCTTCGTGATGCATCATTTTAGGTTGTATTTGCTTATTTTGCACAAATAATTTGTACTTATACAAAGCAAACATTTCCCAGTTTTAGAATAATTTGTTTGTTATGAAAAACAGAAAAGTGGCGGCGAATACCCATTTAATCTAAATAGGTAATTAACTATTTAGTACAAGGTAGCAGAAACTTTTAATATATACGGATTGAACTTTTGAATGTGTCATTAACAGTATAAAGTAATGGCAAAAACACTGCAATTATTTCCGCAACTACAATTTATTCTACTCTTATTCTTAGGCATTCTTGGGAAAACTTGGCTAACAAATGAAACACTTTGCAAACTTTTCTTTCACAATTGTTTCACACCAAAATAGGATAATCAGTGGTCGATGAATTTATTTTTGTGGCTGTAAAAATCAATATTTTTTACAATAATGTTTTACACAAAAGTTGACTGCTTTAAAATATAGCAGTTAATTTGTTTTTATAATACAGAATGGTTGTATGTATATGAATTTTTATTTCAAAATAAATTTTAATGTATTTACTAATACATTAATACACTCAATAATGTTTTAGTGGTGTGTTAAAAGCAAGCAGGATCAATGAATATTGTATTCTAAATTAAGCAAACTTAATTGTCTACCTTACAATTAGTTTGTATTTTTGTTCCCTATTTTCGAACAACTGTAACACCATATACATGTAGTGTATTGGTTCTACAGAAATGAAGGTTATCAATAAACAATTTTTATCGATAGTGTAATTACGGTCTCCAAAGAAAGCTCCATCATTTCGATTATACTAATTGTTATGATCTAATAACTTTAAAAATGGGTTTTAATATCAGTACTTTGATTTTAATTAATAACTTGGTTCATTTGTTCTCCATGCTGTAATAAAATAAAATTATTCAAAAGTTAATAATTTCTCCTTTAGACACGTATAAATATTTTTGGCAAATGAAGTTCAAATGTATTATATTTTTTTATCAAATTTAACAAAATACACTTAATTTTACCCAATTTATAATTACATTTTTAATCATTAGCACAAAACAAGAAATTATTTTTATTTTTTAAATTGTGTAATAATATGAATGTCCTCAAAATTATTTGTCTAGTTTAATATAATTTTAAAAATTTGGTACCTACTTACACTACATATAATTGATTACAATCACAAAATGTTGTTAATAAAAGTAAATAAATTGGAAATTTGTTTCTGATTTGCTGAAATTAAAAAATTGTAAGGTAATATATATTATGATCAGATGAGTGACTGCAATGTATCTATAGTACCTATGCAGATATAAAAAATTTCGTTTCATTACCTACTTATAATTTGAGCTCATAAAACTTATAAGGCTAAATTTTAAATAGATATTATGACAACATTTTATTTGGAGATCTATTTTCCTGACATTAGAAGCTAATAATATTGTTAAAGTGTTTACATACGCAGTTACCAAACCAGCCTCAATAAAAGTATGCAGACACTTCTGTACTTAATTGTCAAATGTAAGGTAAAATGTAGATTTAGGTAGATCATCCAAACAAACGTTTAGTTGAACTACATTAAAAGAACTTGTCTTGACATTGATATTCACATGCGTACTTTTCAATGTCAACAAATGTGGTTTTCATTGAATGTGCTATATGAGAAATTTATAGTGCAAAAGAATGCACGTTACCTCTGATCTGACACTGAGACTCAATTGCTTTCGTACAACATTGCATGTAGTTCAATAGCAAATGACGCCTACCATCGATTAGTGCTTGTATCCTAGCAAAGTTGGTTACCTGTCAATTATCGAAAGTATTTAGAGCAACAGAAAAAAAGGTTGACAATGAGAATGAGAGTCTTTCTATATTTATAACATTGTAATATGTTCCCTATATTCTGGAGGCAGATGATACAGCGTTGCTGTAATATTATTAAGTTATTGGGCTACCTGTGTTAGTGATATAATCAAATACAATAATACTGTTCAAATTTCAGAAAGTATGTATTAGGTATATCCGCATAAGTGAAATATGCAAAAATAAATGTTTGTACCGTCTTTTATTTCACCATATTTACGGCGTATGGTTGGTTAGGTAGGTACTTTTAGTTTCCATTTTTAGTTAGTTAGTAGACTGATATACTTTAATTGTCATTATTGTAATATCCTACTCTCTCTCTGACCGTCATTAGTAATAATACTTAGGTATTCATTGTATTGTAGTGTCGCTTAATTATTCAATTGAATTTAGGTTGATTTCACTAGTGTGTAAAACATGCATTATGGCATTAGTGATTTGCATCTGATACGCCAAAATAATAACTGATTTAATGTATTAATCATTTAATCTATATCATATTATATATAATAACAAAATTAAATTTAAAATAACTTTGAATATTATACTGTAAAATACAATGTTATACATTATACCAACATAAAAAATTAGATTTTAGAATTTACCATATATTCTTTTAGATTAGTTAGTGCGCTTATTAATTTAAAAATGTTGAGAAGCTCATAAAGAAACACATTGTATATATGGATTATGGGTCAACCGGAAGATTTGATGTTTTTGCAACATAATAAATATACACAATAACGCGAGAAGGAAGCCTACATTGTTCTAACAAAAAGTAACAATTAGGACTAAACAATTAGAATGGAAAAAGATCACACGCAATCTATCCAAATTTAAACATGGGATTGTATGTACGATACGTGTAGAGAAATAATAATAATAATAATAACCGTCAAGCTCACGCCATTTACTAATCATATCAATTTACCAAACAGTTTTGATTCATGAAATAGGGAGGATTAATTAATACCAATTTTAGAATCAGAAACATTTAATGGGGATTCATTAAGCATCAATTATAGACGGATTATAAAATTGCTTAAATAATTTATAATTTAACTTTCAAGGTATTTGGAACTTTGGAACTATGGGAACCAATTAATATTAAAACCGCATAATAAAAAAGTTACCGGGGGATGTCATGCTCAAAAAATCTGATTTTTTGTACACACCACAGGCCACTTTTAAACCGTGAAAATGGTGAAAATGCGTGTGCAAAAAATCCAGATTTTTGAGCATTATATTACCTTCTAAAACCAGTGAATTACTCTGCTGAATGTTCAATTTACCTTGATAATGTTCTTAATTGAAATACTTGTATCGAAATGACAACGTAAAACATTTTGGCTGTCATAGATATAAATGTATAACTATATTATATGGCAAATAATAATGATTTCCTCTGGGACAATTACAACTACATTAAATGTGTAGGTAACAAAAAATCCATTAGAGGACTAATGCATGAACTATGAACCCTCAATGCAATTTCTCTTTCACATGATTCCAAATATAAGGGAGCTTGCGTATATTACGTCTGCAATTTTTTGGACCCCTCCCTCTTTGTCTGAAAAGTCATGAAATCATATACCCTCTCCCCCTATACGTAGACGTCATACATTAATTTCAACCCCTTAAATATATGACGAGTATTAATTTAATTATAATAATTCATAACCATTTCATTTTAATACATTTATATAATATACTAATACCAAAACGAAATACTATTGGGCACAGTTTTTATAAATGCATTGCAAATAAAGTGCGAATCTACATCCCGAACTTAAGACAAAAAAAGGTAATTCGTTCAAACTTTGTATGTGAGTTCATATAGTAAAAATTTGCAGTCCAAAAACGAGGACAATTCAATAACTCCTTCGTGGCATTTGATCTTTGACACCTTAGTCGTGTAGATAGGATTTGGTTTACAAGAGGACAAACTCCTAAAATGGGCTGTCTATGTGCTTATTAATTAACAAGCAAGAAGACACAAAAATTGGTTCAAAATCAACTGAAATTTCATAATTGTTTTCAATGTTGCGTACTTTTGCAGTAAAATAAATTAAAGACGTCTTGAAACCGTACACCTCCCCCCTCCTTTGTTTTTTACATGTTTCCTGAATACCTCCCTAAAGTTCAGACGTCATATATGCACGTACCCTATTGACATTTTATATTACACAGGTGAGGTAGGTGCAGAAACAGAACAGAAGTCGTTTTACTGTATAATACTGCTATATCCTCAGTTTGAGACATTCAGTGTATAAATTGTCATATCCTGTCTGTAGTTGTATATAAAATATTGCGAGTAGGTAGTGTATTATGTGAACATGTATCTTGTTCGTGTCCATATGTCGTACGTAGCTCTATAAAATATGCATACACCTGTAATATAGTTTGGCTTGCAGTAGTACATGAATATCCATAGAATAATAATATGATGCATGAAAAACAAAGAAGGTGCACATTGCACAGACACGTACGAACTAACGTCACTATTGGGTCGTTAGTCCTAGTAGTCCTCGATAATAATAATACAACAACGTAGTTAGATAATCTTAGAGCAACAGAAGATTTAAAAACTTATAGCAAAGAAAATCATGAGGATCTCAAGTGGTGCGCACTCTAAACGTTTTGTTTTATTTAAATATATAAATAAAATCCATTTTATGAATATAAATTAAATAATAATAGCAACAAAAATGTTTTTACAGTTTATTTAAAATAAAAAACATAATTTTTGTAACAATTTGAAATGCGTAGCACAAAAGAATAAATTTTGTGACAATTTTAAATGCTTAGAGCAAAAGAATCAATTTTGTGAAAATTTTAAATATATGGAACAAAGGTATCATTTTTGTAACCATTTTAAATATATAAAGCAAAAATGATTCCATTTTTGCAACCATTTTAAAAGTTTAGAGTAAAGTAATTAATTTTTTAATCATCTTAAATTTATAAAACAAAATAGTAATTTTTTGGCAGTTGTGAAATTTTACGAGTTTTTTTTGCTTATGAGATGAGACTATTGAAACGGTAAACCAATATGAATATGAATTTTCAAATAATTTGGACTGATTACTATCACATTATTGAATACAAGAAGAGGAAGTGTAAGGAGAATTAAATTTTGTCTGGTATGAATTTGGTCAATCCTGGTATCAATTTGGCGTCTGTCGTGTTGCCATCTAGCCAAATGATATAATATATAGCGTTATATAATTGTAGCCTTTAATATTTTTACAAAGTAGTTTGATTTCTATGTGATTGTGTTGATATTCACACACATACAGCCAGAAATAGTTGTTCCATAAGATCTCTTGAGGTCTCAAACCGGTTCCTTATAATTTTTTGTTTGTTTTCATATTGTGTTGCTACTTGCTACTCTATGGCTACAAATGTAATAAAGGTACGTATTACATATCGATGATTATACTAGGTAGGTAGGTATAATATAGAAGAGATACACAATACTTGGTACTCTACCTTATCTACCTACCTATCCTACTCCTACCATACCATGAAACATAATACACAGTATTTCCATTTGTAAAATTATAAGCCAAGAAACTTATTACCTTGGCTGTGTATTGTAGTGTACATTTTACACAACACTTAGCTATATTACTAGTTTCGTTATTTTCCTTGTTGCAAAGACGTCAGGTACTTTTCATTATTATTATTGGGCTTCAGCAGACTATGTAATCGAAGAAGAAACCAACTAAACAATTTCGTATAATAATATCTTATAATATTATAGCTAGTAGACTTTCGTTCATTTCATTCTTCTTTTCTACACTTGGCTCTATAGGATACTCTGCAAAACCTTATGCAATTCTAAAAAAAGTTTTTCAACTCCCAAGTCTTGGCTTAATCATCCTTTTACGTAATGCAGTTACTAGGTAGGTGTGCAGTTTCCAGTTTTTGTTACAAGTGTGATTAATTCCTCTGTCTCATGAGTTCTGAGACTGACCGAGAGAATATTTCTGCAATATCAAATTCCCTTTCCACTCCAATTTTTATATGCGCTAATAATTTATGCAAAAGTGCAAATTCCAATTGAGACTGACGCGGAGATGAATAAAATGTTCGCTGTGGTTTTGTGTGGTGAATTGGTGACTTTGTACACTTTGTAGGTAGAAAATAATTTTGCACGTAGAGCTACGTTTGATAAAAGCCCAAGCAACACAAGTTCATTTACATGCACGCAAGAACACAGCCAACAAAAAATTTATACTCTACTCTTTAGGTATTAAAGGTATTATGAAAATCCCTTTGAACATTTAACACTCTGTTGGTTCTCTTCCTTTTGTTCCGCGATTTCGCTACGAAATATTACACTACATGCATTTTGCACACATCACACAACTTTAAACTTCAATTGCCCAAAGTGAGACTGACTAGACACACGAGACTCTTACTCAACTTAACTACAGTGTGCATTGCAGCAATTTATAATATTATAGACTTTCTGTACTCCTATACTCTACACCATTGTGTATGTAGGACTGTCTTTTTTGCCATTTCATTCCGTTGTTCTTCGTTCATTCAGTGTTCCTATCTTTCTTTGTGGTTTATTATTTAGTGCTCACTTTTGGTTTTGACTTTATAGCGTTGTGTATTGGAGTGTCAACATTCAGTCAGTGTGTTGCGTACAATAAATATACCTAAATCGCGAGGAAATAGCAAATCGCGGGTTGTTCGGATTTTCGGCTGTGGGCCAAATATTGCAAAAGTTCAGTTCTTCTTGCAAAAACTCTTTTAGTTAAAGTGGGCTTCGGAGCACTACTGTTTTTGTTATTGTTGTTGGAGATTTTACGTGTAAATGTGCAAGGAAATGAAATAACAACGGAGAAATGAAATTGGAAATGTGCGCGTTATTACTCAGAACAATGGAATAGTCAAATTTCTTCCTTCGGGTTATTCATCCATTGTTTTTCCGACGTAGTTGTTGGTGGAAGTTGTTTGTTATGATAAGGTTAACGGAATAGTGTTTCTCGTTTTCTTTGTTTGTTGGATGTGTACACTTGCGAAAGAGGAATGATGGCAGCTAGCAACAAGGAGTACTGACACTGACACTCAGTTGTCAGGAATCTTTCTAGTATTCTCTCTATGTGGTTTACACATCAAATATTTAGTAAGTGTAATAAATAATTAATAACTTGCCACTTTATAGTCAAAACTGAAAATTGTGTGAGTTATACTTTTATATTCCTTCTGGTCATTATTGTATACAAATTTTCTGTTTTGTTTATGGCAATTTCAGATATTCTGATTTTATTCAATCGGACTCAAAATGCCTCGATTGGAAAATGGTTTGAATCACAGTCACAACCGAGTGATTGGTGAGAATAAAACTAGTTTCCAAAAAATCAGTTTTACAATTACGACGAGTTTAGAAAACTTTTTCTACAGGTACGTAGCAAAATAATTAATTTGTCTTAATAATGAATTTAATGAATAACAAATGAAATAATGAATTTGTATGAATTCTATGAAACAATATAATATATTATTTTATAATTTATGGAAAGGTTAATGTTAATTGAGAGCGTGGTAATGTGCTAATAAGCTAAATGGGTTTTTTAGTAAAATTAAGCTCACAACAATGTAAATAGCTCATGAGTGTATAAAAGTTCAATGTAAAATAGTATTTAAATTCAACTATTAAAAGCTGTGAGCTATAAAGAAAGAGAGACAGGTTAATATGTAATATGATAAAACTTTATCTTTATTGAACTTGAAAATACAATAATATAATGATAGTGTTATTATAATACTGTTGTAGTGAGAAAGATGTGTAGGTATACTGTATGGTGTTTTGAAAACGTATTGTATGAGAAATGAAGCAAAATTATTCTCATCGCTGTAGCTGAAATCTTTACTGCGTTTAGTTACATAATTTATTACTAACAAAAAGTTATTTGCTTGGGAATGTATTTTTGTGCTTGAATACCTACTAATGTAAGTACAAACAAACTAACACACCAAAGCACATGTTGAAGAATAGAATTGTTAGTTAGTCAGTTAACTCAGTTACACCAGTAGTGTACATTGAATCTTATATTTACTCACTCACTCACTCTCAGTTTTACTTTACACTACACACACAGCCAAGAAATGGAATCATGTTTAACATCTCGTTGGCTTTGAGCTAATTATTTTTCATTATCTTTCCTTGTAAATAAAACATTTCCACTCAATGACCATCATTCAGCTGCAATAAAAATCCATACTAATGTAAATCCATGTATAGCATTATATTCATGCTGTCAGAGAGAATTAAGAATTTGTACGCTGTACGTTAGTATTCACAGTGGATATCTTATGTAACCATAGTATTTAATATTAGGTATTATGCGCCGTTTACTCGATTTTATTTCACTACGAGAGTAAATAAATGCAATTTCCTTTGGTTTCGTATTGAGGCAAAGGGGATATAAAGATAATTTATCACTTTTGACTTTTATTGTCAGATATAAGGAAAAGAAACATGAAAATATTTTACACGTGAAGAAATTGAAAACTCGTTAACTCGTGACTTTTACAATGTATTTTTATCAGATCAGGTTCTCTTTGCTACTTCAATCTTTCACGTGTTCGTCCCAAAGTTCAATATAGCATCATGCTACGAACTTCTTAGTTGAAATTCAATTTCATGATTGTTTTGTGATTGATTGATCAATTTAAAAGCCTATTTCATGGATTGATATGGAAATATCACACACATCCCAAATTGTAAATTAAAAAAATTGACAGTGAAAATACTGATTTGATTTTTGTTTTAACCTAATTAAAGGTCGGCAAATAAATGCTTTAATTCCATTGTTGGGACGAGTTGGTATGAATTTTCAAGAGGTTGGATAGTTAAAAATATTTTGGTACATATTTGTCAGTTTGGACAAATGGGCAAATGTCTTCAAAATATTAACAAGAAATTATTGTTAGAGGATAATAAAATAATTATACCATTTATCATTTGGTACATGTATTATAAAACATCATTTACTAAACTATTGATTCTTTTCTGTTTTTAGATGGGGCTACACAGTTGCCAGCAATCCTTTTCGTTTTATTGTGATTTGTATCTCGTTGACTTTGTTATGTGGGGTTGGATTGTTTAATTTTTCTATGGAAAGTCGTCCAGACAAATTATGGATTGCTCAAGAGTCTGTTTTTGCTCATCAAACTCAATGGTTGCGAAGCAACTTTCCTTCGCCCATTCGCTCCAACTGGGCTATTGTGACAGCAGACAATGTTCTCGTGCCGAAAGTCTTCGAATTGGTAAAGAATTTCTGAAATACTTAATTGTAGTATCAACAAAAAATATAGAAATAATTAATACATTTCATCAATTTGAATTTTAGTTATTAAAATTGCACGAAGAAGTGAACGACATTGTGGTCGATGGAAAAAGATACAAAGACATTTGCTTCACGTACGTCCATCATTAATATTTATTTTGCATAACTTTTAATTACATATTATCATGAAAATCATGTTCTGTTTAAAATTATAAAATTCAGGTTGCCGGTCACGAAATTTGGAAGTGAAAGAAGACGAAGAAGATCAATCGGTGACGTGAGGAATTCTTCAAGTGGCAATTCAGTGTTTAAAAATCATTTCCAGAATTTCGACGATGAATTCGACGATGATTTTTTCCGAGAAGATGTTGCTGAACAGCTACCTCACAACACAGTAGACTTTTACGACGCGTCTCTCCTATTTCCAGAGAGACTTTATTGCTCAATCATTAATGAACTGGACAGAGAGTGCTGGGAAGTGAACCCCATGGAAATGTGGTCCTACAAGAAAAACGTCATTCTCAATTTAACGAGTCAAGATATCGTGCACAGTATAAATCACCTCAAAATAAGGTTCGGAAAACGTACACCTATATGTACACGCATGCACGCAAAAAATCATATAACATTTGGTAGCATATGGTTTTTTAAGACAAAAATGTTGCATGTTTGAAATTTGCACGTGTATGTATGTATGTGTAGGAGAAAATGTGATTATGCTGTTTGGCAATATATACCGATTAATAAATTATGTCATTATCCACACGTCATTTTGAAATTTTATAGACATCATCCTAACAGTGGATTTACATTTAAATTGGTTGTATAAATAGCTCTTTATTTTTTGTAGCCCAATTTTTGGACGTCGGACAAATTACACTGAAGAATTAGGCGGTCGTATTGTAAGAGATAAGTCTGGACAAATAATTTCTGCAGAATCTGTGATTATCAAATGGGCAGTAGCCATTAATCAATCGGATGTAAACTCTGGAAGAGCTGTGAGTGATATTGGAACAGGAGAAATCGTCGATAAAATTAGTCTTCAATTTGAAGCTCTATGGCAGAATCTCATGGAAAAAATTTCAAAAGAATTACCCGACGGGGTGCGTATTTATTACGCCACCGGAAGAAGGTTAGATTTCGAATATATATATACACTTTACATTTTGAATGGTCACAATTATTTGTACCCATTAGGCAATATTTTTTTTATTCATGTATGACATAAATGATATTTCATAAATTTTTAATTCCTAGTTGGGGAGATATTAGTGAAGCAACGATTTTTGACGACGGTCTCATGCTGGTTGCCGGGTTCACAATAATGTTCATTTATGTCGGTCTCATGCTCGGAAAGTTCAACATGGTTGAACAGAGGGTAATTTTAAATTAATTTTTTGAATGTTCATTTACAGATTGTTTCATTATTGTAAGTTTTGCTTTATATTTTGCTAGCCGTATTTGTCTGTGGCGGGAATAAGTTGCGTTGGTTTGTCTGTGGTTGTTTCGTTTGGTGTGTGCTCATGTCTTGGTCTCATGTATGGCCCTGTGAACAAAATCTTGCCATTTCTCTTGTTGGGCATTGGAATCGACGACATGTTTGTGATAATGCAGTGCTGGAATAATCTCTACCCAGATTGTGCCACCGTCAAATATAAACAAACTATCCCCGAAAGAATGGCAAACACCTTAAAAAGAGCAGGAGTGTCAATTACTGTCACGTCCTTGACTGATGTCGCTGCTTTTGCAGTTGGAGCCTCGACAGTTAGTCATTTTATTTTATACATACATTAAATTATTTTTTCAAAAGTTTTTTTAGCATCTTTTAACTTTGGGAATATTTTTAGCCTAATTTCTTCTTGGAAAAGAAACTGCGTACTAAAATTTGTATAGGTAGATCGTTAAAAATAATGAGTTTTGATATTTCAGATTTTGCCGGGTTTGCGTTCGTTTTGTATTTACGCTGCCGTCGGAATTGTGGCTGTATTTTTTCTCCAAGCGACTTTTTTCGTGGCGTGGTTCACCGTCGACCAAAAACGTTTGGAAAGTCGTAAAAATGCATTTCTGTTTTTCTGTGATCGTTACAATTATGATGACAACTTTGTTCCTAGCTCATGGAGCCAAGTCAGCCTCGCGCAAACATTCTTCGACAAATTCTTCTCTAAATACTTGTTCACACCTGTTGCCAAAGTAAGACGCTTCAAAAATAAATCCTTAAATGACTTTTACTAATTTTTCCACGATATTTTTTTTGAAGTTATATTAATTTTGTCTAATTGATGTTTCTTTATTAAAGGTTTTGGTGCTGCTCCTGACTGCAACTTTTCTTGCAATCAATATTTATGGGAATATTCAACTGCGACAAGAGTTTGATCCAGTTTGGTTTTTGCCAAAGCACTCATATTTGGCAGAATTTATTGAGAAAAGGGAAGACACGTATCCAGGGACAGGATATCCTGCATTTCTTGTTGCAGACCAGGTTAACTGGACGGCCAGTTTCCAAAATTTTCAAATATTCACAGACCAGTTTAAAGCGTCCAATGCCATATATGAGTTTCACAGCTGGTATGATGATTTCAAGGAATATTCAAATCAAAACTTCAAAACAGGTACCACCATACCATCGTAATTTAATATTTTACTATGCGAATTTTAGTTGATCAATAATTAATCCTGATGGCAATTGGTTTTATCTCCAGACATTCCGAATGACGAAATAAGTCCAGCCATGTTCCAAAAATACTTGGGCAAATTTCTGTTCAGCTCGTCTGGTTCAAAATACTCTGCCTATTTTAAAACAGAAGGCAATTTGACTTGCGGGGACAAATTGGCACCTGTCAAGGTCAGTAAAACAAAAATATCTTAATTTGTATTTATTTTACACGAGATAATTCTAATTATAGTTTTAATTTATTATTTAATGTCAATTTTAGTTGGCAATGATGCAATTTCGTTTCCGGACATTTAGTGGACCCGAAGAACATATTCCTGGGATGCATGAAGTAAAAGATTTAGTAAAAAACGCTAACTTAACATTTAATGACAACTCAGACGGAACTTTCTTTGCTTGGACCACCGGATTCGTGTCTTGGGAAACAGACGAGGTTACTTTTTACAATATTTTAATCCATTGTTTTTTTTGGTAACATTAAACATGTTGTTGCAAAAATTGTTTTAACTCGTGTTTATATTTTTGCGTTGAATTCTTTCCATTTCAGATCATTACTGGAGAGCTATATAGAAACGTGGCCATTTCCTTCTTATGTGTTGTCGTCACAACATTCTTTTTGTTTGCGGATGCTCGCATGTGTTTCTTATGCGGACTCTGCGTTATTTTCACTTTAGTCAACGTAGGTGGGCTCATGTACTTCTGGGGTCTCACAATTGACATGGTATCATGCATCGACATTGTACTTGGAATAGGTCTTTGTGTCGATTACGCAGCTCATATTGGTAAATAATATTTCAAAGTCATTTCTTCCGCTTTTGTCATACTTTTTATTTCCCCATTTTTATTTATGAGAATTTCTTTTTTTTATTCTTCTGATACATATAATTTTTTCCCTACCTAATAAAAATAATAATAATAAATTGCTAATACATGGGTAGCACCAATCATGCATGTAAAATTAAAGACTAATTTAAATATTAAAAATTTTAGGATTAGCGTTCATGACTTGCACGGGAACACGAGACAGTCGTGCGAAGCAGTCTCTTCGAGATATTGGTCCCGCTGTTCTTAATGGTGGTTTCAGCACTTTCTTGGCCATCATTCTTCTAGCCAATTCAGAATCTCACGCTTTCAAATCTTTCTTTAAGGTTCAACATCACAGAAACATAATAAATTAAATCCATTTTCATAATTCATGCAAATTGCTTATGAATGAAAATTAACTCTAACAATTTGTTTCAGATTTTCACTGTTGTTGTTTGTTTTGGCTTATTCCACGGGCTTGTATTCCTCCCCGTAATTTTAAGCGTCCTAGGACCCGACCCTTATTTATCTGCATATGGCAGCCGCAAGGATCTGACTTTGTTGCCAGAAAATGAAAATACAGTGGAGCTACGACCACTGGCCAATGAAAATGAAATCAATGATAATTGTTTAACAAAGATTTCTTGTTCAGATGCAGGCGTCCTTCCTTGATCTTCATACATTTTCTAGTATACATAATCGAATATTCAATAATGTAAAATATTTTTATTGTTTGCAAACACTACAGACTGTATTTTGCAAATAAATTTCGAAACGCTTTAATATTCCTAAACTGAAAAAAAACGTTCTATTAAGTCAATAATGAATTTATAATTTTGTAAAAACTCTGGCACAATTATGGATTTGTAAATTCAAACGCATAATATTTATTTACGAATACATATTTCGTTCATATTAACTTGTGGCTTTTAAAATGAGGTATTTGCACAATGATTTTATAAAAGAATGTTGCATAGGTGTATGATTAAGTGTTTGTTATCTGTTTCTCGAATATTTCCTTAAAATAATACAACATTTATTGTCCTTGTTTAATTCATAAAGAAAATATTCTCATTGCAGACACCACTGCATTGCAGTCATTCATGTTTTCAATTCAACATACTAATATAAAAACAATTTTTAAGTAATTTTTTAAGTTTTTCAAATAGTTGATGAAATAATGTGGTGTTAATACAATAATATAATAATATTTCATTCTTCCAATTTCCTGCCAATATCGCAACCCAAATTTTCATGACCCTGGTTTTCCCTCATATTCGTCTCTTGACGGATGATAAAATACTTCGCCCTCTGTATTAGTATAAGTAAACGCAAAAATTGTATTACATGACATTCTTTGAAAATTTGAAAATTAAATTAATTAAATTACTATATATGGAATATGAGCCCAATTTAGTAGAGTAGAATACTATGAATATTTATAATTCAGTCGCACCTGTTGGTTTTGAAGGAAACCGAATCCCATGGAAAAGAGCACGTGTAAAATTAGGTAGGCACAAAATGAAAGATACAAAAAGGCGAAAATGTATGTAGCAACGAACATGTACAAAGTAGTCAGTATGCCTTCACACACAAAGGATACAACGAAAAATATATTTATACCGATGACAACTGCAGATAAAACACCCGCAGTTATTTTTATAAACCTGTAGAAAATAATGCAATTTCAACATTAACATTTCTCCGCTATTTGATGGTTGTTATGTTCTGATGTGACTTATAATGTGTACGTTATGTACCTAGTTACTTAATAAGTATTTAATATTAATTTGCATTACCATCCGTTTTTAAAATCTCCCATTAGGTTTTCCGAACTAGTCATCGAAATAATTGGCAGTAACGCAAATGGAAGTTGAAGACTCATAAGAGCATTTAGTATATCGTTCATTCCCGATAAGTCTTCAATATTTTGAAATTTCGCTACCATAAAAGTTGGGACGATTGCAATAGCTCTTGTTAATAAAACTCGTTTCCAGCGAGCCCATTTGAGATCAAGAAAACCCTTTAAAATTATTTGCATGGTTTATTAATTAATATTTACAAACCTGTATTCATTAATTTCATTTCAATGTTTATTTTTCATTATTTAGCGGTAGTAGAATTAAGCCCTACATTTTTCTAATTACCAACTGAATTTATTTCATGTAATCTTTCATTTCCTTATTTATTTGTTCAACTAATAGTTTAGTCTCAGTTTTTCTTACTGATGATTGTACTCCTAAATAGCCATATATTTTACCTACCTCCATTACAAACTGTCCAGCATATGTTCCAGTCATTGTACTAGACTGCCCTGCTGCTAATATTCCAATGGCCCAAATATACATAGCTATTTCTCCGTGTGAGCATCCTAGGTAAACACCTCCTCTGTAAATATCTGGCTCAAAAGTATCCGTGTCATTCTGCAAACATCAAGACGAAAATTATTATTTTGTATTTACAAATTATTTATGGAAATATTGTTTTATTTTTACTCATGAAGGAAATCAAGTGTATTCAATTACAAATAGATAAAAGGTGTAAATATCTGTAATCATTAATTTCATGGCCTACCAAAAAAATGTCCGCGTGAGAATTGTTGTGCGACTGGCATTCGTTGAATACATCAGCATTTGTTTTTCTTTGGCCTGTAGTCGAATCCCACATACCCGCAGCAAAAACGGATACAACACACACATTGATTAAAAAGGAAACAAAAAGTGCTATAGACGCTTCAATGAAATAGTACTTGTTTGCTTCTCGAACGCAATTTTTATTTTTCCTATTCACCCCACGTGACTAAATCATTTCAAAAATTTCATTTAGTACATATACAATAGCAACAGAAATTTCAGAAGTATTACTGGATGTAAAAAATAAATATTTTTACTTTGACCAAAGCGGAATGAAGATAAATGTTATGTGGCATAATAACTGCTCCAACGATTCCGACAGCTTTGAAAAGTACATTTTTGTCACAGTGGGAACACATGGGAACAAACATTCCCTTTAAAACTTCAACTTGATCTGGGGCCACACGAACGTACTGTCATTGTGAAAATAAAATAAAATAATATTACATAATATATGGTTTTTGATTTTTATAAATATCTACTAAATTAAATCTATGGATGGAAAATAGTTGCATGAAATTATCAAACCTCGTAACCGAACGATATTGACATAATAACAATTAATGTCGCAAAAACAGCTTCCAGTTTTCTCAATCCGTATTTGTCCAGAAATAGGAACGTGAATGTGTCTGTTATAGTTATAAGGACTCCACCCCATAAAGGAATACTTTAAAATTTTAAAAATTACAGTAAAAAATAATAAATAATTTACAAAAAAAAATTAAATCTATTTAATAAGAGCACAGTAGAAAATAGAAAACAATATAAATTAAATTCATATTGTTAATTAAAATTAACAGATACCCAATTAATTAAAGCAATTTGTAAATATTATTCGTAAAACCGCTTGGGTAACTAATATATTTTTAATGAATGAATGATTGAGCAAAATTATTGGATATAGTATAAATACTTACGCTTTATTTGATAACATATAAAACGCTATGGCCGTTCCTATAACTTCCTGCATGTCAGATCCAATTATTGCAATTTCAATCATTATCCAAAGAATGTATCGGGGGATGATGGGATATTTGCGATAGCATGCTTCTGCTAAATGCATTCCACTCACAACACCAAGTCGAGCTGCCAGTCTTTGTATTACTAAACCCATAATCGTGGACCACATCAATACCCATAAGAGCTGTTTGTTAAAATAACATAAAATAATACATGCATTTTTTGATTTGATTATTTGATTGCGAAAATATTTGTATTTTAAATGGAATTTAAAAAGAGTACAAAATACAAAAAATATTCAAAAAAGCATTCTAAAGAATAGCTACAAATAATTTTCATGAAAGTGGATACTTAATAAAATATTTTTATCTAACTTTGTATTGTGCTATAGCTCCTGATTGTAAATCCGATTCAATATTTCCCGGATCCAGGTAGGCAATACTCATCAAAAATCCTGGTCCAGTAAATGCCCATAGTTTCTTTATACTGAATTTTCCCTTTGCAAATAAAATTCACAGTAACATTTTATTTGAATACAGTTCATAAAGGCATTTGGCTAGTAAAAATTTTCACAATTAAATAAAATAACACAGTTAAGATATAAAAAATAAAATATAAAAAATATAAAGAAATAATAATAATAAAATTAAAATTATATAAGGAACAATGACAATGACTCTTGTGTATATTCACAAACTGTTAAAACTTGAATTTTCGAAACATTGAATTTACATGTATTTCACTATCTGGAACTTGAATTAATTCGTCCGAAAAGTACGTCTGAAACTTTGCACTATCCTCATTGTCTTGGCAGTGTTCAAATTCAAAATTTTTACTTTTATAAAAAGTGGGTGATAACTCTTGGTCACTTCGATTACTGGTTGCTGAATTATTGCCTCTCTTACTTTCACAGCTACTTGATGCCATTCCACCAAAATCGTGTTCTTCCATTCCCATTGTGAAAAAGAATGCCCAAAGTTCAAATGCAAAATAAGATTTTAAGGTTTAAAATGATATTATTAGAATTGGTATGCAGGAAAGAAAATAAATAGTTGGGCAGATTTATTTTTAATCTCGTACAACACGCTGTGTGAAATTCAGGACAAGAATTGTGCGCTTGTGAAAATAGTTGTAATATGATTTTGGACCTTGAAAGCTAACATAGACATCTGGATGTATTGTGTGTTAGTGTGATAAATAATTCTGGAAGTATTGTGTGATTAGCATTTAACTTCATGTAGCAGTGTGAACCAAATGTGGAATATCAACTAAACGTGTTCAAATGAACAATGACTATTGATATCTGCAAACAAGTGCATTTGAACATACAAATGCATTCTACATCGTGTTTCCTTTCCTTTAATATAATAGGTCGTTAAAATGCACTTAGGTATTGAGTCCTGGAAAATGAATCTTTATTCTGTTGTATTCGACATTCGACAAGTATTTGTAAGTGTACTTTGCTGTATGTTGATAAACAACAATCTGGACATGTAGGAAGACCTTAAGCAAAGTACTAAACTTTTAATTAGGTAGATTGTTTATTAGTATAAATACTTATTATATTGTAGTAATGTGTATCCGTGATCATAGAATAGCAATTGAGCACGCCGACGTAATTTGTGTATAATTTGATATCGATAATACAATTCGTATTGGAGCTAGTATTTGAATGTAATGTAATACGAAATTACTAAAATGGTATATACAAAGCGCCGGCGTCTTGAATTGGTATTCATTACAACTTTGCTTAAGAACGACTGTAGCACGCTATTGTGCGTATTTCAC
The DNA here is from genome assembly GCA_034694085.1 of Pogonognathellus longicornis. Classification (NCBI taxonomy): domain Eukaryota; kingdom Metazoa; phylum Arthropoda; class Collembola; order Entomobryomorpha; family Tomoceridae; genus Pogonognathellus; species Pogonognathellus longicornis. The sequence continues at coordinate 543 of JAQFYB010002962.1, read as the reverse complement.
GATTGTAATTCTAAACTATGAATGTCTTAATTGTGACATTTACTTGCCTTAAAATTAGCAGATATTATAATTAATGTACGAGCAGATAGGTAAACTGATTACATACTACTGTTTGTAAATATTTGTGTTTGTGTCACACAATACTATTTAGCCGAATAGTGTATTTATTATTTCAGTAATTATGATAATACTATTTAACTTTTCCATTTTCATATTAACCTACAGTAGAACTTTAACAGTGCATTAATATATTGCATTAACCTACAATACTACCTAACCGTAATACAGCGTGTTCATAATGAAACGCTACGTGCATTAGCCCTACTCAAACTCCCACACTCGCCTATGCATTAAATCGACAAGCTGCTAGTATTTGTCCTACTCATTTTGCGTTCTCAAAAGAAATATCAAAAATGTGTAACTTCAGGTGTAAAACAGTGGTTAATTTATTCACTAAATACACTACGTATTTAAGCTAAAAGAATTACATAGTCCGTAGTTTATTATTTATGCATAAAAATAGGTTGACACGAGAAGAAAAAG
>JAQFYB010002961.1:0-21599 GCA_034694085.1 Pogonognathellus longicornis | reverse complement strand
AGTAAAAGAGGCCAAAAATCTGCGTGGCCATGCAGGGCTGCTACACAACGAGTTCTGCGTGCCAGTTTTTGTATGGGTCATTTCACTGGAGTTATGGAAAAGGACCTAACTCATCTTTTGGCTAAAATGAGATTATAGTCTCATTCGAAAGAGCGCGTTTTTCTTTATATTCTAGCAAGTTTTTAGTTTGTTACGTGTAGAATCGGCTCCAATATTAAATGTCAAAAATATGTTTAGAATCCGTGCTTTTTCTGAAGTCAAAATAAGCTATTATAGATCGCAGTCGTTTAAACAAATATGGCATTCATTAAAAAACATTTTATCATCGTTATTAGTGATCAGAATCATCAGTAAATAAAAATTGGCAATGTCAGATTTTTCAGAGGACGAAAATACATTTTCTGTGGATGAGTTAGCTACAGCGGCAGGGATTTCTTCCCGAATAGACGGTATATTGAAAAAATTAAGTGTGAATAATACATTAAAAAACTAGATATTTATAATTTTCAGTAAAGTACATTTGTTAAAAATTCATTATTCTTTGTATAGATAAATGGTAAGCAGATGACAACTAACATTGATTATATTATTTTGTTCTACTTGATGTTTTTGCTCTCCTGAACAATTGGTAAACATGAGTTAGTGCCTTTTCTGTAACTCCAGTGAAATGAGTTAGTGCCAAAAGCGTAACACCTAATTTTTGAGATAGTGCCTTTGGCGTGCCATCGCGTTTTTGAGTTAAGCGAAGAGAGAACTAGGATCACGATATAAAGTATTCAGTCTTAGAATTACTAATTTATTTTATATAACCAGTAAATTATAACATTTTAGAGCTATTTTTTGTATACAGTTGTTTGCTTTCTATTAATGAGACTTAATACAATCACGTTTGCTTCTATAAATGTGTTGGTGTTTATAATATTAACCTCTTTTTAATCTCTTATTAACTGAGGGAGACCGAGTGAGATAATATTTATTTGCTAACTTTTGTTAAAGGATTAAAGTTTTGTATTCGTGTTCTTACTTTTCTTTAATATTGTTAATATTGCCATTCACACTTTTATTCTGCTTAGCACTTGTTTCAAGATTTTTATTTGTTTGCACAATTTTCCCAAACCGACACTCATATACTTTTAGATTACTTGTTTCGCCTATGAACAGAGTTTGGCCGCTTAATACTGCTTTCAGATTCCCATTTCTTGCTTGTCTGAGTTTTCCCATGAGCTGTTTACGATCTTCCCTTTGCTGTTTAGTAAGTACATCTTGTATTGAAAATCCAGTTCCTATTAATTTTGGGGCATTTTTGTATATTTTTGTTTTGTCGTTTGTGTTGTAAAGTGAGACCAATAATGGAGAATTTCGTTGCTTTCCTAGTGTACAGAGATTACTTGTATCGATTTTCATCTTCAACTTTTCCTCGATAACTTTTAAGTTTTCGTGGTTGCTGATGTCAGGGTCAGTTCCATGTAAGATTATTTGGTTTTTGTATAGATTTTTATGTATACTTGTAAATTTACCTTGTAACTGAGAAGCATGTTGCTGGAGATCTTTTATAATTTCATTCTTGTCCTTGAGCTCTTTTTCCAAAGCAGCTACTTTAGCTTCCAGAATAGTGCATCTTTCATTATTTCCATCAAGGCACGAGTGTACTACTTCCATGATTTTCGTTAGTTGCGATAAGGTAACTGGGAAATCGCTATCTGAAGATGTAGATTTGCTCTTTTGCATGGTTGGTGATGTGGATCCAGAAGGTTCGCTGTTATTTTCAGAATTTTCGGAATTAGGAAAGTTTTTACCTTTTTTGATGACGGTTTGATTTTGGGGGCCATTTCTTGTTGATAGTTGACGGGTCAGTTCCTCAGGAGTATTTTGAGAGTAATTTTATCACATAACTTGTACTTTTGGTTTGTCTAAATTCAATTTATTTAGCACAATTTTTTTCAACGTGTTCACTCGATACAGTGCTCAATCGGTCTCCAACGGTTGGAACTAGTATAAAAGTACAATCAATCTGCATTATCTGCAAATTTTGGGTCATTCAGTCTATAACCACTTTAAAATATGTATAAATACTTTATTAGACATATGGATGAAACATAAACCTGAAATTTCTACGATTAACCTTTCATAAGTTAGGAAGAAGACCTAGATAATGCAGAGAAAAGGATAAAAACAAACGAGTCAGAGAAGCCAATTTGAGGGAAAGAAACGGAACAAATTCCTGTTGTCCAAATTAATAAATGAGTTACACAAGGGTTAATAATCAATTTTAGGACATAAAATTCTAAAGTTCATATTTGTAATCGTTCTTTTTCCGTTGAGTTCCAACCGACACCATACCCTGTTTCAACCGACACCACCAGTGGTGTCGGTTAGAACAAAAAATGTCTTTTAAATAAAATTATGCCACGAGTACATTATATCACATAAAATTAGTAACACTGATGAGATCGATACTCAAGAATCGGCTTTAAATGTTACGTGTTATAAAGTGATGTAATATTTTTACTGTGAATTATGAAAATTAATAAAAAGAAAATCGTTCCAACCGCTACCACCTTCCCCTACAATATTATATTTGGGTATAGGAATTACCTTTGATGTTTTTAAATTGTCAGGTACTATACCATTTTCAAAACTATGGTTTAAAATAAACAATATTTGATTACTGATTATTGGGCATGAGATAGTAGAATTAATCATAAAAGGGGATAAACCCAAATAGTCTGGAGAGGTGTTTCAGTACTTCTCAAATTTTTTCCAAACAAGATATAAAGTAGACATATCAACCATGTGCACAATAAAATTAGCATTATGAACAATAGTACTTGGTTTACAGAGAAAAGGGGGATACAATTTATTGATACACCTTAGTACTTATACTTACAAAGTAATCGTTGATACCAATCCCAAATAGATTAATTTTATGTTGTATATTGTCATTATGCATCAACTGCTTAACCTTTATGTTTATAGTTCATCATGATTTTTATATGGTATGGTTGAAATTCACATATCGTAGCCATTGTTGCTAGAAATATTCTAAAAAAGTTCCCCCTCATTCAGTAAAGCAGATTTTTCCCCAGACAGAGCTACACTAACGGCATGGAAATGATCAACTTGGAAATCCCCAGACGGATTTAGCTGAAATTCACAAAGCTTGTACTCATTATAACTACAATCATTATAAATAATTTTAAAAAAACGTTCCAGCTCATTCTGTAAAGCAGATTTTTCCCCAGAGGGGGTAAAGCCAAAAGAGAAAATATAAACTTGAAGTACCTTAGATGGATTTAGCCGAAATTCATTCATTCCTCAATTTATTTTAGAAAAGGTTCCACTTCATTCTGTAAAGCAGATTCTTCCCCAGGCAGGGCTACAGTAACATTCTGGAAAATATCATCTTGGAAATCCGCTGTCTGGGAATGAATCTGCTTTTTAGAATGAAATGGAATCTTTTTTCAAATGTTTCTAGCAATAATGGCTACGATATGTGTGAATTTCAGCCAAATCCGTTTGGGGGACTCCAAGTTGATATTTTGTCCCCCACTCTGGGGAAAAATCTTGTTTACAGATTCGTTTGGTTCACTACCCAAATTTGGTACTGAATGTTAGAGGGACATCATGAATATCATATCATGTAAAGGAGAACTAAATCCGACCGGGGATGTTATCGCCGTGTATCACATCCCCTTCTTTGATGCATTTTAAGTTGGTTTTGATCTGATTTACTCCATTGAAAAGCGCTATTATTACTCAATTGTACCTCGTAATCGAATTTCGGTACCCCAATAATTAATTTCTGTATACAACTTTGCTATGCATCCCAAATTATTACGTAGCTTTGATTTCATCCGTAGTAGAGCGTCTAGCCCAACCCAAAACCCTAGGGCTGGTCCGACCCTATGGGTTTAGGGTTGGATTCGGGTCATGCAATTACAAAGGTCAATGGGATGGGGGCAGTTTGGGTCGAGGTAAAAAATTGTCGGGATGGTTTGGGGTGAGCAAAATTTTGTTCGGGTTGGAAAAATGTTGCAAAATTTCGAATTCACATACGGAATTCAGTACATTGTACTTCAAAACAGCAATTAAAGCCAGTTTTTGGGATCACTTGCGTGACATAAAGTACAAAGACAGTGTTTAAAATTGTGTTGTATGCATTCAATGTAAAGAGATCTTTAAATATAACGAAAAGTGACTAAGATAAACCGAGCAAACTATATAGAGCTGCGCGAAAACAGTTCCTTAAAATCGGGTTCGGTTTAAAAAGTAGGATAGACGAGTTACGATATGTATTGACAAATGAAAAGAATGTTTTGATCTGTGGACTTACTGAATCTAAATTAAGGCATAATTCAGAATACGAAAATATGTTTTATATTAATAATTATAGTTTTATTAGAATAGATAGAAAAAATCGAACAGGAGGTGGTATGATGATATATATAAATAACTCGTGTGATTATCAACAAATAAAATATCCTTCAGATTTTATTACTCATTTAGAAATTGAAATGTGTAGTATAATGATAAAAAAAACGGGATTAAAACCGATAATTGTCACAATTATATATAAACCACCACACGTCTGTAATAATGAGTTTATTCAGATATTTACTAATGTAATGTCTTATTTATGTGGTTTTAACGTGGCATTAATTGTAATGGGTGATTTCAACATAGACATATCACGCCAAAGTGAGTATCAGCGTAAATTGCGTAAAGTAACAACAGAGTTTAATTTAAAACAAAAAATTATTGGTTGTACAAGAATAACGTCTGACTCTATGAGTCTCTTAGATCACATTTATGTAAATGATCATAACAAATATACACAACATGGTCATTTTGGATTCGGGGGCTCTGATCATCAACTAACATATATAGTTAGGAAAGTACAAAAATGTAAATCTCCTGGGATTATAATTGAAAGTAGAAATTATAAAAATGTTGATTGGGAGATTATGAGCACTGATTTCAGGCAATTAGATTGCGATTACTTGAGTAATCCAAATGTTGATCAGAGTTTGTTACAATTTGAAAATCAAGTACTTTCATTTGTCGATTTATATGCACCAATTACAAGAAAGTTATGTAAACATCGGAATGACCCATGGTTTACAAATGAGATTGCTCAAGAAATGTTAAAAAGGGATAGATTAGGAAAGTTGGCGTGCAAAACGAAAGATTGGACGCCATACAATAAAGCAAAATATCTTGTTATTAACATGATACGTAAAGCAAAGAAATTATATGCAAGAAAACAACTGTCAAAAGATTTAAGTTCTACAAATCTATGGAACACTGTAAATAGTATTACAAATTATAGAAAGGTAAAAAGGTGCAGTATAAATAGGTTAGTGTCAAATGATGGGACAGTTGTGGAAAATGATGAAAAAATCTGTGAGATGTTTGCTAATCAATTTATTGTAAAATGTTGTGACAGCATTACAAATGAGCAAATTGACTATAATATAGAAAACTATTGTAATAATTTTATATCAGGTGATGACAATAATGGGATTGAAATAATGCCATGTGAAGTAGCAAAAGCAATTTCAAGTGTAAAAAGAGGTTCCAGTTCAAAATTTAATATTCCTATAAGAATATTTAGACAGTTAACAGCTATTGTGTTTCCGTTAGCATTATTTTTTACGACAATAGTCAGATCGGGAATTATTCCAACTCAATTCAAGTGTGCAACGGTAATACCGTTATATAAGAACAAGGGGTCTAGGTTAAGTGTTACCAACTATAGATCAATAGCCACGCTGTCTTTCTTGTGTAAAATATTTGAAAAGGTAATATTTAGTAAACTAACCAATATGGTAGAAAATGATCTGGACAACAATCAGTATGGCTTTAGGTCAGGGAGAGGATGTGAAAATGCAATTTTGCACTTTACACAAAGTGTATACACAGCATTGGACAAAACCAACGGTAGAGCTGTAGCAGTCTTTATATATCTAAAAATGGCCTTCGATACTGTACAGCATAATTCACTGTTACTAAAATTGATGAATCAGTACAAGTTAGAGCCATATATGATTAAACTTTTAAAAAATTATGTATCAAATCGAATATTTAGTGTAAAAAATGGGAATTATAAATCAAAATACTATAATGTAGAGGCTGGGACTGGGGCAGGCTCAGCGCTAGGACCGTTGCTTTTCTCATTATATATAAATGACATAGGCAAAGCAATTATGGACTGTAATTATATCTTATACGCAGATGACCTTGTAATATGGGTAGAGAATACTGACGTAAATAGTGCAATAACAAAGGTAAATAATGTATTAAGTCAAATATCAGAATGGTGTTGTAAAAATCATTTAATTGTAAATGCTGGGAAAACTAAGTATATGATATTTCATAAGAATAAGGATAGAAATGTTAAAGACAAAATGTACAATGAGGTCAATATAAAGGGACAAATTATTGAGAGAGTCTATGTATTTCAGTACTTAGGAGTATTTTTAGATTCCACTTTGATGTTTGAAGAACACTATGAGGAAGTGGATAGCAGGATGAGAAGTGCATTATCAAAATTGTACTCGATAAAGAGACTACTAACTGAAAATGCTATGAAAAGATTGCTTGATGCGTATGTTTTGTCCATTCCAAATTATGCATTATTACTGTGGGGTGCTATAAATACAAACAAATTACAAGTAATGCAGAACAGAATTAATCGATTTATTATTAACTATTATTATCCTAGATATTGTAAATTCAGAGGGGTAAACATAGGGTGTTCTAGAAATAAGAAAAGAAGCCCAAAAATAAATGTAAATAATTTGTTGCTAAAATGTGGTATTGTTACAATTGAAGAAAGATGGAAAATTCAGTTAATCAAATTAGTTTGGAAAAACTTATGTGGTGAATACCCAGGTACCAGCAACTGGTTTACCATAAAGGAATCGGAAACAAGAACATTTCCTCGGTTAAATGTAATGCAAACAAAATCAGTTACCTATGGAAGATCTGTACAACACTCAGCTATCATTGCATGGAACAAATTACCGAGGAAATGGGTATTTCAAGATATTAAGTTAGAAAAGTTAATGACGGATGTAATGGATACGATTCTAAAGGAAAGGAAACAAATGTTTATCAATTGTTAAAGGACAGATAGAGTGTATGATAGATTCTGAAGTTAGTAAAGCAAATATTATATTGTCATGTGACGTTAGGGGGAGAGCAGTGGTAATATTTATATTATGTACTGATTCTGATTTGTATAAGTTGGATTTCCTAATCTGTCACGTTAATAAAGCTAAACTTTGAACTTTGAACTTTGAACTTCGGGTTAGATTGGGTTTCTGAAAATTCGAGGAGCCAGATGGGGAAAAAGGCGACCCTCTAGACGCTTTAATCCGTAAGCATATATAAACCTACGGGTATCAATGTAAATGAAGTACTATTCCAGTCGGACATATTTTTATTAAATATATACAATAATTTTGTAATAAGCCTTACAGACGCGGGGAAAAAATTACTACCACTTTGAACTTAACGAAAATAGTGTCATTGGTAATTAATATGTTTGCTGCTTTTCTACAGAAATTTTCAATGAAATCATAGTGTTGAGTAGGGATGCCGCGAGTAGTGGTTTTTACTACTCGGCCGATTACCGAGTAATGCTTAAAATTTTCACCGAGTCCCGAGTACTCGGTGCGAGTACTCGGTGATACTCGGTCTTGTAATTATTGGACCGAGCCGGAGTACTCTGCCGAGTAATCCACCGAGTATTGCTGATTTTGTACCCTATAATCTGGAAAGGCAAAAATACAACGCCGGGAGAATTAAAAAGCTAATCGTTTGTGTTTTAAAATCACAAACTATGTTTTAGGAAATCCTTTTTTCTTTCGAATAACCTAAATTACACTTCTGTAAGTTTTATAGTTTTGAAGTACCAATCGATTTAAGAAGACAACTTTTTACATAATGTGAAATGGAACCAAATAGATGATACACCGACGAAGATCCGAAAAGCCGAATTTTATTTGTTGTAGTTTATTGTAGATTACTGTAGATAGTAGTTATTATACCGTCTTGTCGGCTCTTCATCTCATCCTTTCGCCCACGGTGATGTCTGTGTACACAAAAAGTTGTATTCGTAAATCGATTGGTACTTCAACTCTATAAAACCTACATACAGTGTAATATAGTATATGTAATTTAGTTCATTCGAAAGAAAAAAGGGCTTCCTAAAACATTTCTCTGGTAAATGTCCATTATATCCTTTAGTTTTTGAAATCTGGGGTTTTAATCTTTAATTTAAAAATCCACTTCAATATTACAACTCTGCAAGGCTGTATCTAGAGGTAGGGCACGTCCCCCCTCCCCCGATATCTCAAAAAAGAGGTTATTTAGGGCCCTAAAGTGCCCTTAATCACAAATATTTTTTCGTGCTACACAAAAATTTTATAATTTTCAGGTTGATTTTGGCTTAATTTAGCGCAAAAATTATCAATTATAATAACATTTTTACCTTGGTGCCCCCCCTACCCGAAACCAAATCCTAGATACTGCCTTGCAACGTTGCAACTCTGCATGAACGCAGTAGCAAATAGAGTATACACAAATATTGTAACTTGCAGCTGTTGTAGTAGGTAGGAGGGATGGTAAACCATTAACGTAAGTCGCATTGATTGCTTATAAATTGTGTTCCGCGGTGTTTTTATGCTCAATAAGTCACCTGACGAATGTGCCACTAACATTAAGTTACGGAGTTTTTACCGAGTGTCTCATATTCAAAAATCACTACTCGCCGAGTACTCGCACCGAGTATCCATGAAATACTCGGCGAGTCGAGTAATTGCGAGTACTCGCGGCATCCCTAGTGTTGAGGGAGCCGAAAACAGGCATCATTGAAAAGTTCATGAATATGGCTGTTCCTGGTATGATGGTCGGATCATTCATCTTTCCTCCGTTTGTGGTATTCCACCATAAAGGCCCCATGTACTTGTTGATTCACAGTGTATCTGATTTGAATATACTGCCTTTCCGTCTGGATCGATTTGAAATCGAATTGCTGGTTTGCGTCTTAGTAACATTCTTTGCTGTGAATTTCACTGCTGTGATTCTATTCATTCTGATGGCTGCCGTCCAGTATATTTACATAACAAGGTTCTGGGTGGAATACTTGGCATTCAAAGCACCCGTTATAATAAGAAAATTGAAAATCAGAAGCGAGGCTGGAAACGCGATGACGTAAAGAAGAGGTTCGAGAAACACGAACAGAATGTTATGGATTGCTGCAGACAGGGATTCATGAGTCTTCAGATCTTAAATCAGATCTACAATGATTTTGCTGATGTTATTGCACCCGTCGGGTATGCTAGTGGATTCAGTCTGGCAGTTGTGTATAGCTACAGTACAATCAAGCTCTAAGATGAGGCTGGAATGCCCATGTATTTATTAAGTAGCGATAGCTACTTTCTAATTAGGGTGATCACGTCTGTTTGTCTGTCCGTCCGTCTGTTGTGTAGAAAGAAACCACTGCATTCATACCCCAGCAAAGCAGTGCAGTAGTAGTTAGATCGGTACTGCAAGACACGCCTCTACTCATAGCATTGCATTCTCCTAGCAAAGCAGTCTTACACAACACAATCTCCTATCCAATCTTTGTCACTGGCCACTCACTCTCTTCTCCCGCAGTTCTCCCCTTACACAATACACAACACAAGCTCCTATCCAATCTGTGTCACTGGCCACTCACTCTCCTCTCCCGCAGTTCTCCCCTTACTTTACACAATACACAAAACAGCTCCCATCCAATCTCACCCACTCGCTTCAACTTAAATCTTGCGGTACTACTACACACAATTACAACACAGAATTAAATTCACTCCTATCCTCTCCTCTGCACGCACTCTAAATTAGTTTTAAGTTTCAACCTTGACATTAAATAGTGTTTAACTTGCAATGGTCAACATTCAGTTGGTTGAACTTAACCTGACTTTGTCATCAGCTGCTTTAGTCAGTACTTATTTCACTTGCGACTTTAAATATTACAACAATAATTTTTGTTTTGGTTGACAATCATTTAGTACTTAATGAAAGGCTAATCAGCTGATTTGAAATGTTGACCTAAATATTACAACAGTATATTGAATGGTGGCTGACAACTATTTAGTTGACATTTGTTTCAAGTTAATTCGATTACGTTAAATCAGTTTAAAGATGCAATCTTGACATTAAATAGTGTTTAACGTGCAATGATCATCACTCAGTTAGTTATACTTCACCGTGTCATTATCATCAGTGACTTGTATTATAATATCTTCTTCAAGTTAACTTCCGTCACGCGTAGGTAACTTCCATTTAGCTTATGTTATTTTGCAATTTGCAACTTGATACTTTACTTGGATTTTAAATACTACATTTCTAATTTTAATCCCATTTATTGATGATGTCTGTTATGTTTGATGTTTCTTGTATTTGTCACCGATAATACATAATTTTTAATATAATAACTACAAATATTATTTGAAATGTCTTTAAACGCAATCCAAAAATTTTAAGTTCAAGTGAAATGTAATTGATAACGATAAACGAAAAAGTAAATTAGGATGATTGTGCACAGCGGTGATGATGAGCTTGCTTTTAACAAATATTTGAAATGGCTTTAAATATGAAATACAAACGTTTTAAGTTCGAGTGAAAAGTAGTCAATAACGATAAACGAATTTCACGAAAGTGGCTGTTTTGGATAGAGAAGTTCTAGTGGATTGAATCAAGAACAGTGCACAGATTCCAACTACGCTCACAAGAGTATTTTGACTTCATACAACTGGCGCCAAAACCTCAAGGGTTTCTTGGCATAGTTCTGTCAAATATACTAAACAAAATATTTCCTTGCACTTTGCACCAATATAGTTTTTCAAGAATCAATATAATTTTTTCGTCGGATTTTTGTTAGAAATAGCATCCTATCGCTACTTTATTACATGTATTTGTAATAGTTTATTCTTCCCCCTCATGGCCGTATTTGTCACATGTTTCGTCATAACACTCATACCACAAGGGGCTGTGATGGAAGAAATGTCTCACTCAGGAGTACAAACACGTCTGGCAGAAAGAAGGAAATGATTTGATGAGAAAATTTATCAGTGTTTGCAGACCCTTACAAATGAACATAGGCTCATTCTTCCAACTACATCGATCCACGGCTTTTTCCTTCCTTAGTATTGTCGTCGACAATACCATCAATTTAGTTCTCATGTAAAACCTCATAGGTTGCACCATCAATATCAGTCAGCAATGACTTGAATTGATCCTCATGTTTAAAGCTTTACTACTTTGACTTTCATTAGAATTAAATAATGTATATTTTCAAACTAATTTGAAATCAAAATGTATTTATACTGTTTTAGTCATTTCTTATTTTGTATTTTCTTGTCGCAATACTGTAAATACCTTATTCATTTCGGTATTCCAAAAATTTGATTGCGCTTCAAACAAACCCAAAGCATAATTACACTTATAGCTAACTTTATTCATACCGGTACTCCAAAAAATTAGATTGCGCTTCCAATAAATGTAAAGCATAATTACTACATAACCCTCATTTCGATAGTGAATCCTGCTTTTAGTCAATCTCGTGAGGTCTGCGTAGCTTTCCTTGATATAAGTTTTAATCGTTATATTAAGGACAAAAAACAATTCTTTCGTTGAAAACACTTTTATAATCAATGCTAACCATGAAAACAAAATTACTGCTTCCAAATTTGGATGTTTAATTTTTTGTTAATTTCTATGTACAAGCTTTTTAGCTAACTTTATTCATATAGGTATTAAAAAAAATTGATTGCGCTTCCAACAAACTTAAAGCATATTTACATTTTTAGATACCTTTATTCATGTAGGTACTCCAAAAAATTTGATTGTGCTTCAAGCAAACGTTATGAAATTATTTTAGGTAAATTTTTTCATGTAGGTACGCCAAAAAATTTAGTTGTGCTTCAAACAACCCTAAAGCATAATGAACTTTTTCACCCAACTTATTCATGTAGGCACTCCAAAATTTTGATTGCGCTTTCAACAAACTTAAAGCGTAATCACATTTTTAGATGCCTTTATTCATTTCGGTATTCCAAAACATTAATTGCGCTTCAAACGAAGTGAAAGCATAATTACACTTATAGCTAACTTTATTCATACAGTTACTCCAAAAAATTAGATTGCGCTTCCAATAAATGTAAAGCATAATTACTACATAACCCTCATTTCGATAGTGAATCCTGCTTTTAGTCAATCTCGTGAGGTCTGCGTAGCTTTGCTTGATATAAGTTTTAAAAATACAAGTTACCTACCCCATAAGAAATTAAAAGAAAGAAAATATAAGTTTACAGAAATACCATTTAGTCTGTTTTCGTTGTATTAACGTATTCTAATGGTTTGCGTAGTTTTGTTATAAAAATATCGTTAGTTTACTGATATTTTTAAACCAAAGTATTACTTTCTAGTAATGCCGTTATATTTTGCTTGAATTCTCGTTTATATAGAACGAGAAAACAAACCGATGTGTTTGTTGTTAGCTTTTCAGCTCTTATAGCTGTAAATACTTCGACTCAATCAAGAGGCACAACCAGCGCACTCTGTGAACATTCTGAATATGAGCGATCACAGGCTCGTTGGCGGTCGCAAACCGCTTATACCTTTTCGGCCCATGGTTTATATTTACGCAAAATTTAAATATAAAATCCGAAAACTCCAATTCTCATATAATAAAAATCTGACAACTAGGCATTTTTTTAATAATGATATAGGGTGAAGCAAGTCACCAGCAAATGGAAGAATCAAGTCTTTTGAGTGTGCCTTCTTAATTTCGAAGAATTCCGCTAGGGTAAACTATGACACTAGCTTATCAGAGTGGGCGCTTCTAAAAGCATGTGGATTGTTTTTCGAATGAACCTGCAAGCGGGAGCACTGTTTTAGAAATTAATAATTTCCCACATAACTTTAAATTAAAGAAAAAATTGGGAAATTTTTAATAATATACTAGGGTAAACCAAATCACCAGCAAATGGAAGTAAAAGGCGTTAGGAGTAGGTCAGTGTTTTTTTGGAAAAATTCCTCTAGGGGGAAACTGTTTTAAAAATTAATAGTTGCCTGCCCTGATCAAATCACCCGCAAATTAAAGGAACTGGGCTTAAGAGTAGGTTTATTTAATTTGGAAGAAATCCGCTAGGGGGAACAATGTTTTGAAAATAAATAGTCTCCCGCATAACTTTAAATTGTAGTAAAAACTGGGGTTATGCTTAATAATGATTTAGGGTAAACTAAAACATTAGGTTATCAAAGCGGCCGCTTTTTAGACTAGGTCTATTTAATTTCGAAGAAATCCGCAAGCAGGAACACTGTTTTAAATATTAAAATTTTCCCGCATAAATATAAATTAAAGAAAAAATTGGAAAATTTTTATTAATAATTTAGGGTAAACCAAATCACTATCAAATGGAAGGAACACACGTTTGGAGTAGGTTTTTCTAATTTCGAAGAAATCCGCTAGGGGGAACGTTGTTTCAAAAATAATAGTTTCCCGCATAAATTTAAATTAAAGAAAAAATTGTGAAATTTTTAATATTGATTTAGATTGAACCAAATCACCAGCAAATGGAAGGAACAATCGTTAAAAGTAGGTCTGTTTAATTTGGAAGAGATCCGCTAGGGGGAACACTGTTTTGAATGTAATAGTTTCCCGCCATTCTTTAAATTGAACAAAAAATTGGAAAATGTTTATCCATAATTTAAGCTGAAAAAATGTATATGAAAACTTAAGGCGGAAATGATATGAGTAGCTCGCTTTTATTCCGACAAAGTCTGTAAGGTGAAAGAAACTTTTAAAAATTAATAGTTTATCTACACTTCAAATTGAAGAAAATGTTTATAACATATTCATTAGTGGCTTAGTGTCAACCATATCATTTGGAAAGGAATGAGATATTGGAGAAACTCAATTTGATTTCAAAAATATCTTCTTAGGGAAACACTGAAATGAATTTACTGAAATGAAACATGCGCATTGACTCATTACAATTTGAAAAAATAAAATTTAAATTTAAATTTTAAATTGTTATCTTAGAAGTAGCTTGATAGAATTTTGAAATAATAACTCAACGGTGTATGTGTCAATCTATCTACTGAATTGTATATCAATTGTAAATCAATAAGGCATATAAATATGCTGACCCATTTAGGCAGATCTGGAAGACTATTTAATGATTTGATTCTATTGTGTATGGCATTTTTAAGACTAGCTTGGTATGAATGGTTTTTGCTATATTTGCGTGGGTCTAGGTTGGTTTGATACTATTTTGCATGATGTTTGTTCAATTAGCTTGTTTTCAATCGATTTGCAATGATTTTGTTTGGCATCAATAATTTTTCATAATCTATGAACGATCGGCTTCGTAGGAGTGTTAAGTTGATGATATTATTCTATTTTGCCTAATTTGCCAGAGTCTGAGTTGGTTTGATTTTATTTTGCATTATTTTTGCATAAAATCATTGATTTGAGTCTATTTTTTATGATTTTATTACAATTCGATAGGTTTGAAGCTGTTTTGCCTGGTTTGTTTATTATTTGCTGGATTTAATCTATTTTCCATTTTTTTGTATGATTAACTGGGTTTGAATGAATTTGCCTCATATTTGTGGGACTGGGTTGGTTTGAAGCTATTTTGCATGATTTTGGTACGATTGGCTAGGTTTGAGTCTATTCTGTATCATTTTATTACGATTAGACTGGTTTGAATCGATTTTGATGGTTTTGTATGGGTCTAAGTTGTTTTGAATCTATTTTCTCTTAATTTTGTATCTCTTGTTGGGTTTAAATATGTTTTGCATGATTTGTATGGGTTTGGGTTGGTTAGAATCTCTTTTTCATGATTTGTGTGGCTTTATGTTTGTTAGAGCCTATTTTTTTGATTGTGTGGCCTTAGGTTGGTTAGAATCTATTCTACCTAACTTGTGTGGTTTTGGCTTGGTTAGAATATATTTTGCGTGATTTGTGTGGCTTTAGTTTGCTTGAATCTATTTTGAATAATTTTTTTGGCTTCAGCTTGGATTAAATGTATTTTGTCTGATTTTTGTGTGTCTGGCTTGTTTTACACTGATTTTGTATGATTTGTGTAGCTATATCTATCCAAAATTATCCAGTTTATTGAAATCCGAGTTTCTGTTCAAAAGGTATAGCGAAATGAATAAGAAACACGATGAAATGAGCAACGCTTTAGACCTCAATCAAAACAGAGCACCACTGCTGAGCACGCCGGCGCTAAGTCTTGATAGTATCAAGAGAGAGCACGTGCTTAGTCTTGATACTATCAAGACTGAGCACGCTTGAAGCATGCATCTCCACCAACCCCTGGTGCTCACTATTGATAGTATCAAGACTGAGCACCCAATATTTGATAACGTATTTTACCTATTTTCACTTTTTCACACTCACCCTCTTTTCCTGACACAGTCTATTCCTCTTGCATACACCACCTAAAGTTTATATTATTCTTGAATGTGCCAAGTATTTCACAGGGATAGAATTTCATCGGGATCTGGGGATCCTAGATCCCCAGGAAATCTGACCGAGGGCATCCCCCCACTAGGAAATGTGAGAAAGGCCAGGAAATTTGAGAAATAGTAGGAAATCGAGCCGCGCCCCCAAAGGGCACGCGGCTGCATTTCAGGAATTTGGGCAATAAACAGGAAATTCAACCGTTTTTAGGAATCAGGTGCAGAATCAAGTACCCCGGTAATTCTGCCCCGCCCCCTAAGGAAGTACTCTAGGAAGATTGTAGGAATCTTTAATAGTCAGGAAATTTCCAAAATGGGACATGAGTTTATTTTGGAAATCTGGGTAGCGTGCTGGAACTTCAATCACTCTCAAAGCTTTAAAGGGTTGTATAGCCAGTATGAAATTTCCAATAAATTGGAAAAATCACATCACTTTTTGTCAAGAGATTTTGCCATATTGATAGAATAATACATACTAACATTTTATGTAAAATAAAATATACAAAAACTTTAGGTACAGGAAATATTACACTGAGTGCAGTTAGTTAATCAACAGACAAATGTAAGCAAGTTTTGTTAAATGAGAAATTTCAACACCAAATACGACATAATTTTAATATGAATTGGATATTAATTTTTTTTATTTAAGTTCCAAAGAGAAGTTTCAGGTTGAGGACTGAGAAAAAATAAGCTGCTATGTCGGCTTGCATTTGCGTATTTAAAATCGTCAGGAAATGTATGAATTCACACCTCATGTGGGGGTGTGTCGCTGATTTAGGATTTAGAATTGGGGGCGAGGCTTGGAGGTCGGTATTTTAAATTCCCAAGAAATGTACTAGACCACGCCCCCTAGGATCCCCAGAAAATTTTAGTTTTAGGATCCCCAGGAAATTAACCAAGACACGCCCCCGCAGGGGCCGTGGCTTGGATTTCATGCATTAGGACCCCCAGGAATTTGGAGCGGACTACCCCTCCCCCCTAGGAAATCGCAGCGCGATCCCCAGAAAATTAGGAGAAATTTTATCCCTGGTATTTCAGTCACTGAAGAAAATTTGAAACTTTACGTGAAGCATGCCGGAGGATTAGACTACGTCATGCAGGGGAGAGTGCACATATATTACGTCTACAGCTAGGGGGAGGGGGTTTCAACAAAAGTTGACACAGGTTGACATCGTTGACATCGTTGAAATCTGAAATTTTGACGTCAACTAACATTTCATTTTCATATAAAAGTGCAAAAAATAAGGAACTTTTTCTCTTGGTGTATTACAGCTTGACTAGTATGGTAATCTTTAATTACAACATAATTTGTATCTTTATTAAAACCCTGAAAATCTGCAATGATTGATATTGCGCTGCGCCCTCTTTCATAAATTCCAGTTCTTCATTTACCTACTTTTACTGATTCATGTTTACTAATAGTTCATCACGTTTATGTTATAAGTAATCGTATATTATATGAATGCGTGCTCCTGCAATACCATTCCCCAATATGGTAAAGGCTGCATGCACCAAGAAATATTGGTATGTACAATCCTTTTTGTAATCCTTATTTCTTTCTACCTGGCTTCTATGAATAGAGAAAGGGATTTCTAAAGGGATAAAAAGGACTGAGAGTTTACATGAGCATATCACGTAACGTGAGTTGGGTATATAATATATATGTGCCGAGTTTATTTCCCGGCTGGGTCAAAAGGTTAAACGGGTTGAATTATCCATTTTTTGTAAAATTTTATTTGCAATGATCCAACTTGACATTTGTGGCTTTAAAATCTTGTGTTTCACTCTAAAATCGACGCAGTGGTTAATGAGAACATAAGGTAATGCGTTTAGGGTTTTAACATGTAAATTAGGCCTTTGTAATTCTCTCCTTTTCGCTATTATTATTATGATTAAAGACAGGAATAGCTAGCACCAAAAACAGTAGTTAATGGCGCTATAAATATAGCAGTAAAAGTTATAATTTAGAAATACCCAATGTTGATCCTACATCCTTTCTTATTGACGAGTACTCCAGATTTCTTATTACTGTCAATACGACTAAAAGTGTATTTCTTCCGCAGATAACTAAATCCTTCCGAATTAAAGTGTTGCAACTCAACTGTTTGTATTGATGTCTGCAATAACTGCTTTACAAACAAGTTGTCTGGATCCAAAAATGGTCTGCTCAAACTGAAATGTTTAGGCTGCAAACGACGAAGCGTTGGTAGTACGAAATCCTGATTACCAACATCTTCCATTATTATTTGATCCAATGGATGTACCCCGTGGCCAACAAATGTGAAGTATCCTTTCATAAAAATGGATTTGACAGTAGGTGGAATTAAGATCACATCAATATTTGCAAATATAGGAAAGGCGTACGAATCGCAAGCTCCTGCAAATTGTAGAAGCATTGGTTTAAATGAGGCAAGCACTTTTGTATAATATCAGCATCATTCAGTTCCAGTTTTTTTACATTAGGCAGGGAGATATTCCATTTCTCTGTACTCTGTACTATCTACAATCCGAACCCAGTTTCCCAGTGACAATTTAAAAAGCGAATTCGGCAAAAACTTTAAAACACATTTGCTGTTGGCCATATTTAATTGTGCTATAACATTTTAGTTGATACTTCGAATGGTTGAAAACACCAAACCAGATCTTCGACCTTCCAACATGGATTTCTACTAAATCAAAAAGTATCCGCAAATTTATTGTAACACTACTGTTACTTACGACTACTTAAAATAAGACAAAATGAAGCACTAGACGCGCAATTATGTGTTTTTTTGTCTAGACGCAGAAACTTTAAAGTCTTCGAGCACATAAATCAAAAATAACAACTTTTAATAATACAACTTTTTTTCAAAACAGTGGTAACTTCAGAAGGTACTACAGTTTCAACAGTATGTCATTTAAAAAGTGTAGTACCTTTTAAAGTTCCAAGTGTTTCGAAAAAATGTAAGCTGTATAACTTAACCTGCGCTAGTCCAGTCTATTTTACCCCCACATCCGTCCCAAACCACCATTTTTATGGTTACACTCTTTATACACAGCCATTTTTATGGTTACACTCTTTTTACACAGCCATTTTTATGGTGGCAGGGTTTGGAATTTTGTGAGATTTGGCATACAGCATAGCAGGCTCACCTACCAAAAAAATGGTTGATGAACATCGAAACCCTGAAAACCACCATAAAAATGGTTGTACACTTAATGCATGGGAAGAAATATTTTGCCTTGCAATTTTATTTTTATAAAATAGAAATAGCCACCAATTAACTTCTAATAAAAAAATAAAACGCGTAGTAATAGTTTGTTGATAGCTACTGAAAATCCCAAGTGTGATAGTGCATAGGGAGATGAAAATATTTCACTTCAAAATTGAAACATGGTGGTGGGTTGGACTGGCGCGGGTTAAAGGCACAATATATAGCTGTTTAAAATTATAAATGGTATTGAAAGTTATAGTGAAATGAGTGAAAAAACTTATATCAAGCAAAGCTACAGACACCTCACGAGGTTCATTAAAAGCAGAATTCACTATTCAAATGAGTATTATGTAGCTACTATGCTTTACATATATTGGAAGCGGAATCAAATTTTTTGGAGCATCAGAATGAATAAAGTTAGCTAAAATGCAATTATGCTTACGTATGAGGAACCGCACTCAAATTTTTTGGAGTAATCGTATGAATAAAGTTAGCTAAAAATGTAATTAAGCTTCACGTTTTTTGAAAGCGCATAATCACATTTTTTGGAATATCTGAATGAATAAAGTTAGATAAAAATGTAATTTTGCTTTAAGTTTTTAGGAAGCACAATCAAATTTTTTAAGTACCGAGGAGTGGGGCTACTTTGCGCAGTATTTCTACATATTGTTGAATAACTTTTGAAGTTTTGTGTAAATCGTTTTGAAATTTTTAGACAAAATAGACTATTAACCAATATTGCATAATATGGTAATTATTTATAAATTATTAAATACCCACACTGTTTAAAAAAATCGAGTTTGCTTGGGCAAAGTAGCCCCACAAGTGGGGTTACTTTGCACATCTATCTATTTTGCTAGAAATAATAATGTAGACCCGCCAGTAGGGCTACTTTACACATAAAAATTAAATTTTAAAAAAACCAGAGCAAAAATCTTCCAATTTTAAGATATTTTAGACCATATTAAAGCTGAAATAGTTTGGACATTGTTTTTGACTTCTTTTCGATTGGATATTCCTGGTTTCACACTCAAAACGGTCGATTTTAAATTGCCTTCGGAATAATCTGCATATATTCGACAGAGCGCTCTTTAGAAAGTAAAAAAATGGTTTAGCATAATTCACATCTGAACGGAAAATTTTCTGATGACATTACTCGGCCCGTATTTTTCGGATCGATTCATTCTTAACAAAAAGTAAAACCTCTCCCCATCTCCTCCCACCGCCTGGATTCGATTTCTATATCTTTCCAATTCCTCTCCTCACTCTACACATGTTGTATGCTGTTATGAACCTTGGACTATACCCCTAAACCCTGAAGCCCTAATTGATAAATGGGTGCATATTAGTCGTACATCTTCTGCTCTGCATTGTGTACTTGTAATGTCAAAACATTACTTGTCAACATTACAGATTACCAAAACATGGATAATATTTTGCTTATGTGGTTCTAATATTTACTGCTGAAGAGAACAAGCCTTGGGAGTATGTATGTAAAGATGGGGGAGTGGGGAAGAGAGAAATAATTTTTTTACATCAACAAAATAAATTAATAATTTTACTACACCTTATTTAAGCTGTTATTACAAGTGAACTTAACATCTCCGTTAACACTTAAGCTACCATGGTGCGGACACGCTGTCCAGCCCAAACTAATTTTTGCAGTTTTAGTATAGGAAGCACCATCTAAATATTTTTTTAGAAAACTGGGAATTTTTGTATAGGTCCGCTACGTTACTTTACATATTATAGCAAAACTTCAAAATATTAAGTCAAATGGTTTGACCTACAGAATTTTTCAAAGTCCAAAATCTTGCCATGTAAAAGAGCCTAGGCTTTAAATCATTACAGCGCCGCGCCATTGTATTTGGGGCTAGTTGGTACACGTTTCCCTACACTTTTACATGGGGACGGCGCTACCTAACAACAGCCTTTGACGTTTCTCTAAAACCCATGGCCTCTTAAGTGTTAAGGTAGGTATCACAAAACTAAGTAATTAAGCATTTTCTTAACCTTATTTATATCTAACACACTTTATTATGTACCAGTTAAGGTATCACAAAACCATTATAGAATATCCAGTATATAGATTTCGCCAGAAACAGAATGCAAATTATGATAAGCAGGCAAAATAACAGCTCCAACCCAAAGGGAAAAGTGAAGCACATCACACCAAAATGGCGAACTGAAACCCCAATGTCTCCTCCATCCGAACCAAAAAATTTCTATGTTAAAGAGTTTGCTTCAAAAATTACAAAAAATGAAATCTCTTTCAAAGGAGCCGATGTACTTACGGAATATAACGCATTTCTTGAAAAAGCGAAATCAAATAATGAAAATAGGTGAAAAACAACAGACTCTCCGAAAGAGGAACACAAATTCAAAATCTTCTTCAATGTCGCTTCTCAGGAAACATTCCTCTGTCAACCGTCAGGGTACCCACACTGGGCAAAGCAAAAATAAAAGTGACGCTCAAAATCGTTCTGCTCCTACAGTAGAGAAAAATGAAAATCAATTAAAAAGCAAACATTCAAACTCTAAATTTCCGAGGACCAATACCACTCAAACTCTTGACCCAAATATTATTTTGTGAGATGATGCCACCAGCTTGAAACGAAACTCAAAGTCTAAAACAAGAAGATTTGTCAATGTTAAAAAGTTTTTTCAGATAAGCGAAGAAGTAAACAAATCGAAGAATGACAAACTATATAAATTATACAAATGCACAAGAGAAACGCCTGATGTAATCCACATACTCTCAAAAGACCTTATAATCCCCCATGTATATAAAACCGTACTTAAATTAGGTTTAAAATTTTCAATACCTACACTACCGAGTACAAAAAGACTGAACGATGCTATCAACGAAGCTAAAAGGAA
>JAQFYB010002960.1:0-21608 GCA_034694085.1 Pogonognathellus longicornis | reverse complement strand
GATACGGCCTTGATAATATAAATATTATTACAGTTTATTATATGCATAGAGTAATTTCCCTAAAAACTAATAATTGTTCTGTATATAGGTACAAGTACAAACTGTTGGTGAGCTTTCCTATTCAGATGTTTGAAAGTGTGTTTGTACGTTGTTTGAATTTGGGATAGAGGTTTTAGAGCATGCAGATGCTTAAAGAGCTCAAATTTAGTTCAAGTAAAAGCGAAGAACTCGTAAGAAATCTATTACTTTTCTAATTTCTACAGAGAGATGATATATTGAGCAAGATTTTCTAAGTGATTTTTATGATAGGAAAGGGTGCGGTCTGGTTCGGGTCAGTGGCGCCCATTATTCTATATTATCTGTCTTCTGCTGTCGATTGTCTTCGCGTCTCTCTTGCTCTTTTGGCCATGTGATTTCTGAGAATTTCTTTGTCTCTAGTAAAGTGCTAGAGCTGACTGGACTAACATTAAAATAATGTGCATTGTGATTGTAAAAGCTCATTTCGCCGAAGACAAATAGCAGTAACTGTATTGCATTGTAAATACCAGTTGACTGACTGACTTGACTAAAGTGGGCTTTTATTTTATTTCAGTTTAACATCACTTCGACTCTTCTCCTCAATCCATCTATTCACTTAGCTGACCTGGCCTCTTTCTCCTCCTCTTCCTCTTGGTCCTCGTCCAAGGCCATCGTTTTTGCAACCAGAGAGATCCAATCTATGAATGACCGACCAATCCATCCATTCTTTCCACTATCCAATTCCATGCCATGAATTTCACTTTGCCTCCAATGCTTTACCCTGTTTTATGTTTCTTCAATGTCCAACTTTACGATTTGCCAAATCTGCACAAAATTTGATTGTATACTTACTGGCAGAATTTTTCTGTTCGTTTTATGTCAAATTACTGCTCTTTTTCCATAGTGTATACTTCCCCCTCGGGTTCTTTCTTTTACATACAACTCCATTAGGTATGACGGTATGAGGTTTAGTATGTATATACATACTGAAGGCTTATGCTGTCTTTATTTTTGCTGTTCTGTTTATTTTACAGATTACCACACATGAAAAAATGTTTTGTAGTCAAAGTCAAGTAAATGGTTCTCTTCAATAAATACCACAGTCACAGTCTTTACATGTATTTTCCCAAATTATTACTTTGCTTTTACAATCAGAGAACATTTTTGCTCGTTTCTCTTTGTATTATTATTCCTTTATTTTATTGCATCCTTATTCTCTGACTCAACTCAGTTAGAGGGAGACAAATGTAAAACTTTCCATCCTATACATATTCTGTTTAAATATACCAGTTTACAACAAACAGAGCATTTGTATGGATTCGGAGAACATCTGATATAAATACAAGAGCACTTTAGAGAATAAGGATGTAGTTTAAGGTCGTTACACGCACAATGTAAAATGTTGTACAATACTTACACCAGCAACATTGTACAGCTCAAGTAGCTCAGTCCTTGCGTTTTATTTCACATTTTAACTTAGAAAGATCATACGGATCATGATGGCCATTTTTTCACAAAGTCTCCCAACCGTTCGGCACTATTCAAAGATCGGCAATGGGCCAAGCATTGCCTTCAAAAGGAAGTAAAAGAATGGCCACCAGTTTTGATGACTGTGACAACGATGCAAAAACGATACTTAGACTCTAAATGTGTTAACTATTTCAGTTTCTTTTACAGCTCCCACCCCATGCATTAGAATAGCCGACAAGTACACAACCAATACCTGCCACTCATACATACGAGCACAATTATTGTCTACTTAAAAACACTAAGCATCAATTAAAACTGCTTACACTACTACATTCTAAGACCTTTATCCTTTTAGTATATTGTGTACCTTCGTGTTTACTACACAAACACTTACACTGACTATTTTGCGAGCTTGTAAGCAATCTAAATAGTTAATCAGCTAAAAACGAAAGGAAAATATTATACAAGTTTACTGAAAGGAGCTGGTATATGTAGTTTATGAATCTCCTTTGAAATTTCATGGTGGCCGGATAAGAAAACAACCCGTTTGCCACGTTACGTCTATTGCCCGTGATAAATAAGGGCAACTCTCGCTTTACTCTGGCCGTAAACAAATATTTGTGGAATTTTAATTTTTTGAATTTGAAAGTCAAACAGGCCCCATACCATTTTCATGTGTAGAACTTCCATTAGACAGAACATTAAACGAAACGAGACGATTTACTAGAGAACCTTTCCTCATTACAGAAAAACAACATTATAGCTCTGTGTGATGATATATCATTCTAACGTATCTCCGTCTCTCTGTGTAACTCATACTCGTTCTTATGTAGCAAAGGATATATTCTAGCGTATAACAAATGAAGAACAGTGACAGCTAAGATGAGATAGAGTCGAGAAAAGACATAAAGGCTACAACGCACTCACACAACGAGTAAAGATGCAGACGAATGAAATGCATGATGTAGAGCGAGAAACACATAGAAAGGAGCAAGTATAACTTTAGTTCTATTCTGAGGGATAATTAGCTTCGTAGGGCACCTGATGTACCCGACAGCACCCAACCTTGAAATACCTGACGGAGCCTAGTCATTCATACACTTGCTCATTGTCAGGTTATTACTTTATGTTGTGCAATGCACCTACAAATACTTAGATCACGTTACCTCAGCTTATTAGTAGTTCTTTAAAATACACTTCTTTATCCTCTAGTGTGTAACTACACTCTAATATCATTGCTTTACTTTATACGGACATCATTTTTGAAATAGACAACTACATACAGCAATACATGAATGCACATTATAGAACTTTATACAGATACATATTCTATCATTTACCCTGCAAAGATGCTCTATCTGCATTTAACTACCACAACCAACTATTAAATTTAGTTTTCATATGCAATGCATTTATGATGCCTTTTATTCCAGCCTGAGATCCTATATGACTGTAAAAGGTATACAGTAAGTAATACCTACACACAATACACGGTCTCTTTTACTTACACTTTCAAAGCTGACTTTAGTTTTGAATCTTTGAACACCAGACTGCATACTTTAATACAAACAGCATAGTATCGGACATTGCATTGCATTCTTTTTTCTAGTGTATGTAGATGTAGTATGTAGTATGTAGTGTATGTTATGCAGGTCTGCGGAGGTATATTATTATTTTGAGCTACGGCAAACCTGTGTCTTGTAGTACATACATTTTAGGCTGACAACCCACCCTCAACTTAAGTATTCAGAAAAATTTCATTCATAACGCTCGCACACAAATAGTATACATCAACCGGAGGTTGTGAAGGAAGTAGCTATTCTAGCTATCCCAGTGGCAATAGATTTACCTTGCACTTGTAACAATGTAATCGTCTACTACCCTTCTTACATTCATATTACACAAAGCTCCATTATAACTATTCTTGTACAATACTATTTTCCTGACTCTTTACAATACAAAAATAAATTCACATCCGTCCATCCTGACCAGCAAGTCTCGACACTAAGGCACCCAACTAACATTCTTACATAATATAAGTGTCATTTATTTCTTGGCTAACAACACCCCATTCAATAGAATCACTCCTGTGGACAAGGCTTGTCCCAATACACATTATAATCATTTTAGCCGGGTTCCCATTATCGTTTTTACTGGTATCCCATATACCTACGCTTATGAACTTCCCACGATCAATTAAATATGGTATATTGTGCCTGGTATTTGTTAAGAAGGACTTCTAGTGATAATGCGGCACTTCTTCAGTCATAATCTAAATGACAACATATTTTATGTCATTTTAATTTTTTAAATTGAGTCAGGCACAGATTTTTGTACTGTTAAAATAAATATTGCTGATGTTTGCAAATGTTTGATTCATTGTCACATGCGATGTTCTTACGTAATGTGTATGTAATAACAATGAACATAAGTACATACCTAAAACTTTTCTCAATATTGCAACTGATAAAATTATTTCCATGAAATAAACAACTTTTGATGAATGATGACTAAGAATGGGCTTTGAGAACTCTGTTTACCAGTACAAACCATTTGAGATTTTTTTATGATTATTAATGTATAGCTAAAGCAAAATTTATAATGACGGATAGCGTGGTTTACAGAGTCTAATCTGATATACCTACTTATGTGTAAACAGCACGTAAAATGCTATCATGTAAAGTGCCATGTCTGTGACAATGTGAGGGTGTTGGTAACAAATGACTTCCTTTCCTAACAGATAAAACCACATTACTACGAAATAATGTACGATTACGTTTGTACAACGAGCCATTTGAGTGTTTACAAATTCTTTGTGTCACTGCAGATAGATATAAAATTGCGTATATCCCTAGAGGGACAAAGTACAACCAATATGCGGAAATCGGTAGCTCATAATGTCATTGTGGCGAGAAGATGCATTTCAGTTTTGTTCACACACAAAGCCACGGCCTCGTTACACACAATACTTAAGTCACATAACTTTTACTAACAAAGCTTGATAGAACGTTTAAACATCTTCACCAAATACACACTACTGAGTTATGTTACAACTAAAGAACAGGACCACATTATGCACTTTACATTTTTCCTTCCAGGAGCAACTACTACAAGAAAGAGTCAATTTACAACCATTCATAGTGCATAAATACTTAAAAGTCTTCTCTTTGTATAATCATGCTTCTTGAAGCCCAAAACTTACGTGTTACTAACTTACATAATATCTATAGCCTACAAAAATACATAATACACTAACTCATATTGTTAAAAGCGTCTCATTCGCAGGACAAAAGCAAGAGACTGGTGAGTTTCTCATATTACAGATAGAAAATCTATGGCTGTGCATAAGTGCACATCTTCAGCTCCAAAAGTGACAAAAAGGGAGCAAAGAATACACCCAAGTAAATTTGACAGTCGAAATCACCAGGACAGGAAAAGCAGCGGAGGTCATGACCCTTAAATTTCAGAGGGGCGGAAATGTTATGTTCACATGCGACGCACAGTGCAGCTCTACATTTGGAGTCCAAGTCAAGAAGATTCCCTCAAAAAGTCAAATTGTCATCATTTCCTGTGATGATGATGCACTGAATGTTCAACAGATTTTTGTCGCCAACCCACTATATAAAATAACATAATGTCTACGAAACCCCAGCATATTGTACCTAACTTTAACTTGTTTCTTTTTAGAAATCAGCTATAATTTTCATGTCTTGCCCTTGACTTCCCCTCCTTATTGAATCTGCAGAATATAGCCATAAAGTACAGACTTCGGGTTCTCTCGTTCACAAGTGTCAATATCTATTACTATTACTCACAACAAATCTCTATATAAGAATCATCAGAACAAATTTTATATCTGTAGCAATACTTCCAAAAGTTTCTCCTGCTGATGTACCATATAGGAAAGGCACAACTCAAAAAACTGCTGTGACGGAAAGATAAAGGCTAATAAAATAACTATTTTCTTTCCCGAATCAAGTAAGTCATGCTTTTATCCAACACGTGCATATGAAATACTTACTAACATCGTTTCGGCTAAGCCATACATACACACTGCATTAGATATTGCTGTTGTAAGCCTAATGCTAGAGTTGAGCAGAGCCCATCAGAGAGACTTGCTGACATGACTGCCACACCACACATATAGAAATAGTGTAAATCCTGTGTGATGCGATAGGGATGGTCACCACATGCTGACAAGACAAATCAATGATCATAATGATGAAGCAAGACAAGACAAAAACTACAGAGATAGTCGCAAGATAAGGAATACAATAAGAGCACATAGAACATACAAGTGTACAGAAACTAGAAAAACAATTTGGTTTGAATTTGTTCTGTGTGCGTTCTGAGTCTTTGCGGTCCAGCCAACCATCACATCACATCACATCCCAAATTACTACATGGAACAAAAAGGAAAACCAATATGTGACTCACTCGTCATTACGATATGATGAGAAAAGGAATTGGCTGTTCTGATGGCAAATAGCCGTTTCATTGCTTAGGAAATACATAGAATACCTAGTCTTACTTTTAGTAGCCGTAGTACATATGGTAGCATATAAGATAAAACGAATAGTATCTCTAAGTGTATCGGTAAGTACGTGCAGAAGTCAAAAACTACATGCAGACGACAGGAGTCGAGTGCAGCATATAAGTATACCTCTAGAATCCTTGAGTATACCCAGCTACACTGTATACACCACACCGTGTTTTGGTTAAGTGAAATATTTGGTTCTTTTGTCATTATCACAGCTCAGTCTATGAGAATCCTTCCCTTGTACTAATATTTACTTTAGCAACAAGAGCGTTGTGATTGTGGCTCACAAAATGTTCGGATAATTTCATGTAGTGACGGCAGCTCTATATATTCCTTAGTCATCGTAGCCGTCACCGCCATGCATTCGTCTCCGAATTATAAAGAACGAGTGGACAAAAAGTGTAATTGCATTCAGGGGTAGGTACTACATACTACCTGTACCAACAACCGGCTTGTTTTTGTTCAGGCGTAAAGTTTGGTTGGAAATATGTTGAATTTAAAACGCATTCCATGGTTATGCGCTTATACCAGAACAGATTGAAGATACTGCGATCAAACTCAAAGACTCAAACCCTTCGTCGTAATTCAGATCAAATAAAAAAAGTTGTGTTGTTTAAAGGGATGTGAAAGAAATGGAAGAAAAAGAGATCGATCTACACTCTCGGTTGTGTTTCGTGGCATTGAATCACTTGGATTTGTTGATGACTCGAGTGAGAAAGGGGAAGGAGGAGAGGAACCACAGTTGATCAGTGGAGAAAATTGAGAGAGTAATTGTTTTTCCCCGTGTTGTCTACAGGTAGCTACTATGATCTCACAGAGCACTCAATGATTTCTTGGGATTATTTAATGAATGTATAATACAGCTATTACACCTTCCTCCCTTAAGAGAACCACTACTACTGCATTTTTATAATTATATCTTACATCGATAACATAAACTCTTTCTATGTGTAGGTACATACCTATATTGTATTACAACCATTTTTCGAGCAAAGTAACCATTACACATTAATCGAGTTATATGATTTCCATTGCAACGTCAACCTACGGCGGTTATCAATTCAAAGTGATGAGCTAAGGGCTATTAAAATATTTTAGGGCACATTCATCAATACCTTTTTAAAAGATCATCATACTGTAGTATACGAATTGCTATTAGTATTTGATACATTTAGGTACATTACTATGTACATAATATGCTACATACATACAACATACTGAAGGTATGAGCATCACTTACATACCATATTGTGATGTTACACAGAAAACATCTTACTTGACTTAATTGCACTATCCATAAGTATGCAAATGTGTATTGTACATTGTACTTAATGCAATTTTCTCATTCAAGTGTAGTAGGTTCATTTGAGATGGATATCTGTGTAGTATAGTAGTACTTACTCAAGAAATTGATGTAAAGACGAATGCATTTGTTGAACATACTACAAAAATGATTCTATGGAAGTGCACTGAGCTTTAACCAAAGCAAACCACCTGAGAAGCAGAAAAACAAAATCCTATTTGGCTTGACTGGTTAATTTTGCTTTGCCAAGGTATAAGGTTGTAGTTTGCAGTTGTTTGTAGAAGGGAAATGTGTGTGTTGAGTCATCTCATCTGATATTTTTCTATAGAATCCTCTGTGTGTTGTGTTGAGCTGCATACTTACTTCGTCTTCTTCGTCTCTTATGTAGCCGTCAACTTAACTCAAGTAACTCGAGCCAACTTTAACCAACTCATGTCAAACTCCATTCCATTGGTATTCTTCTTTTTAAACAGCTTCTCAGTCAAGTTGCAGCTTGTTGGATGCGCTGGCTTTGCTCTGCTACTCTTTCCAACAAGAAATTTATTCAGTTAAAAACTTTTGACTTTGATTTGATTTGCTTTGGTCGAGATTTTCTGTTCTTGTTAGTTAGTTCTTTCTTCCTTTCTCAGTACTCTTCTCATTCTAATTCATAGTCAAACTTATATTCATTCCATGCTCTTAATTCGCAGTCCTACCTGCTCTCGTTCAAGTCCTGTTTCTGTCTGAGGATGGGCTGTACAGATCTATGCACTTTTTACACGCTAACAAATTCTTCCTCAATTTGACGTTGATTATGATGGGCAGATTTGATAAAAACTAATAGAATCAAAGTACCATATAGCTGTAGTGCTCCGATTAGTAGATCTTTAATATCAACTCAACAACAGCTGCCACGATTATTGCATGTAGCGTTGTATGTAAAGTACCACATTACAGAATGTATGTATATAGTGCACTGCACTCAGTCTCATCTCCAACTGAGAATTCCGTATTAGGGTTACTCAGTTCACAAGGTTCATGTATACGAACTGTCAAATATACATCACTAGTGCAACAAATACAACTTTAACAATAAATGACACTCCATACACGTACAGATGCATTAAAATAAGATGATGCGTCTACGGTTTGTCTGGCTCAAGGTATACTTTTCATATTTTTCATCCCTAAAGAAAGTAGTGTACAGGGTCATATTTTGATCCCAAAATCTAATGAACGAATACACGCGTGCAATATACCTAAAGATTTAGGTACAAAAAGTATTTACCCTGAATCAGATTTACACTGTGTGGTGTTGGGTGTTTAGTATTTAGGTATCGTGTATTGTATGTATCCTATTCAATGATTGTCAGAAAAACACTCAGATGCATTGATACTGATTGGTTAGGTATTCACAGTTCATGTTAGCATAGGTTGATAAACATTAGTATAATTAGTGTACAATTAATATTAATTATTTTTGAAAAACTGATTTATAGCTACTCATACATTTTTTCATTTGTAACTACGCATATGTTTGATTTGTTTATACTGTGCCTGTCTGCGTAAAATATAACTGTAATTTTAACAGTAATGATGATGAAACAGACAATATTTGCAATAGATTTGTTAGCCTAATTGCACAGAAGGAAACAATATTTCTTTTGGAAGATGTAATTTGTATGCATTGGAAATGAAAAAATGGGCGAGTATTGACTGTATGTTATGTAGCTACTTATTTATAGAGAGGTAACTTATAAATTACCCAAAGCTACCTACTAACTACTAACCAAAGGGTTAAGACAAATTACCAAGGCAGAGAGCTCATAAATATCACACCGCATTTTAAATGGTTTTACTTTACCCTCGGATTTTTAACTGATGGGCAAAATAGTTAACTTTGGTTGAGTTTGTTCCTTGCATTCATTCTCATTCCCCTTTGCTTTCTCATTAGATTTACTTTCTTGTCAGAAAATACATATCTCTGTATTCTCAAGTCTTACACATACTAATTTTTAAAATCTGTTTTTGAATACATGTCTATGTTTTGCTAGTTTGCGTTCGTATGCTGAAAGATGTGACACGACACACACTACACCCCTAAGCACGCCGAGTGCGTTCTGTCTCCATGCTTAATAGCACAGCACAAAGTATATGACACAAACACAAGAATACAAGAACCCCAGCAAAAGACGACAAGAAGACATATTCTGTAAGATAGTAGTGGAAGCACCAGCTTAGTGGGCATAGAGCCAAGTGCTAACGAAAAGAGAGAAAAAACGTCAAATCCATTCCATACTCTGAAAATTTGGAGAATTGTAAATCAAAGCCAAAGTGAAGTGAAGGTGGAAGTTCGTATGTAGACAACGCAACGCTACGCACTCCACACAATAAAATACAGAAGTTGTTACCAACATAGAAAACTTTCTTATACGAGAGTGCAATATATAGAATAGATCAAAAACATGACCAAGTTGCTTGGCTTGGTTTCCGACATTGCATTGCATTCCACCTTTTACTAAACGCTATGAGTGTGCTATACATAAATCTACGCATTTGTTCGCAATACATCTGTGCTGAATAAATAAGTAGAAAAAGAACTCTGTGTGTTCTTCAAGTCTTCTTGTATCCTGTATAGTCACTCTCACTTTTCGCTTTGAAAAATCAATACACACAGCATCAACATGCTTTCAAGGTTCTGATTTTTGATCATGATTAATTCATTCCGCCTGGTCATTAGGCATCTTCTGTAAGGCACTAAGAAAATAATAATGTAAACTCACAATAAACTGTAACTGCTGTGACGCCCTTTGAAGAGCCAAGTGCCTTTCTGACATTGCATATCCTACTAACTGAAAGATTGTTACTTCCTTTTGCTACTGAATATTCCCTCGTGAATTGAATTTGGCAAAATTTCATTTTCAGCTGTGTGCACTATCTCTACACGCACAGTGAACTGAATATATCAATGCTAAAACTTAGTCGACGACGGCCCTTCTTACAAACTTCTTACAACCGACGCGATGAACGGCTTTGTTTTTTGTATAGTTTTCAGATCACAGCTACTACGAGAGACAAGAAGGATATGCAAAAGAGCCAACTCTCTGCCTTGCATCCATTCATAACGTCAGCCTTCTCCAGTAGTCTTAGACTTACATAAGTACTAGCCAGTGTATTTATTATTACTACATTACAGCACATAAAACTGCATACAAAATACTCTTTGTTATGCATCATGTCTTCGTCTGAGTAATTTTTAGCTATTTATAATTTGATTGATTGTGTCCACGTGCCACTTTGAGACTTTAAATAAAGGTACACTATCATTTCCCCGTGATATATTATGCTTAACATCACACAAGCATCATTTGTATTAATTCAACTTATATTACAGTTTTCATGTTTAAGAGTACATTACGATTTTACGTTGCATGTATCTGTATTGTTAAAAAATAAGCGAGTATTACACAAGTACACACAGAAACACACACACACACGCAGAAACAGAGAGCTTAAAATTTAAAGTCCTTGTCTGTATAATAATCTTAAGACAAGCCTTACTTTACTTAATAATAAAATCGATAATGAGATCTGCGAATCTGTCTATTGTAGTTATTGTGTATTCTTGGAAGGCATTACAATTTTGAAGACATAATGTCTCATGTTCTAATCCTATCGCTGTTTCGTTGTTAGCATTGATTAAAGTAGATGAGTTGAATTTGCGACAAGACGAGGGTACACAAAGCACGTAGTAGATGAGAAGAGGAGAGCATCATCATGAAGGGCGATTTGATGGGAAGACTATGAGAAAAGACGCTCAATTACTTATATACCCACGAGAGAGGACTGCCGTAAGATTTAGTCGAACTGAAGGAAACCATGCACAGGGTCTATCATCATGGAATGAAAATGACATTTTGATGTATTTTGAGTCTCTTCTGACTATCCAATCTGACATGGCAAAGTGGCAAATAATGCAAAGAAAACGAAGGCAAAATGCCATCCTCTAATGCATCGCATTGTTTTCCACTCTGCCACTCACAAAAAAGGCAACAACACAGTACTATACTAGCACTGTGAGTATCTTGTATTATTCTCCTGTCTTTCTTCAATAGGTTTCAGTAAGTGTGCTCCTTTTTGTTGTGTAACTCCGTCCTGCTTTCCCATCTGCCTCTTTGGCACTATAAATATACACATCTTTACTTATGTGTATCTGTATGTGATGATGAGACTATAACCACCTATGAATTGTCTATAGAAAATACAATACAAAACCACTGTGTTCAATGAAACTCCAGGCTTTATACTTTATAGCGACTTAGCATACGATACGACTAGTGTATAAGTGTAGTACATTCAGCAGCAGAAGCAACGCCACGGCTCCTCTCTAATTATTATCATCCATTGTCTAGAGTCACTCAAGCTTGGCGAGAGAAACCACATACTTCTTCGCCGGTGGTAAGTGATGATAACTTAAATATTCCGGTGACTACTTCCAACTTTCAAGACAAGGCAACGCAAAGCAAAGCTAACCCATTTCTCTCTACCGACTACACACACACTGTAAAATACTAAAGTATATAACATCCCTCAGTCTCAGTCTCATAGCTATCTCTGTATAGACATACAGTTTCTTCTTCTTTCCTTATTATTCTCTTCTTCGTCGCTTGCTCACGTAACTACAGGAGCAGGAGCAGAGTTGTAGCAACTTCTAATACTATAGATTACACTACTACACACTCAAAATGCTAACTACTCAAAACTCAAAGCAACTCACTTCTAAGATGCCGCGGCTTTCCTTTTTCTCATTCGCTTGGATTCTCTCAGCTTTGCTCAGAAGACAAAGCCCGAAATCTATTGTCAGTTGTGGTTTCTAGAGCGTAATCAAAGTGTTATGCACACCAGAACCCACACTGTATGTAATACAAATCATTTTCAGCCAATCGACACTCTATTTACCTTTGAACAATCCATTCATACATTCAAATCTTTATGTACTTCAAACCTGTCATCATAACATAATATGGAAAGAATCTTTTTGTGAACAATTATCACTTTTTTTAAGGTTTTTCTTTGATTATTTCATAACCTGAGAACAGTTAATTGTATCAATATTAATTAAATAGAAAACTATAATGTATGTATTTTTTTAGTAATTGTCAACCAAAAATTGATAGACACTAATCTGTTGATACCATTCTATTATTAATATTTTTATGTATAAAAAACAGTGTAGTGTATTTAAATGAGTAAATAAATAATGATTAAATTCAAATATTATACATAAATACATGGTAGCGGTAGCTATTTGTTTTTTATAGTAGGTACTGACAAACTGATAGAACCAGGCTTGTTGTTTGCACTAACAATTTAACTGATCCCCATCTGGACAACGGGTGTTTTTGAATAGTAATCATATGAAAATTTGAATCGGTAAAGTTTTTAACATTAGCACATGACACGGGTGGTATTATAAAAGATTTGCATGTAAATGTGTTTGGCTCGTAAAATTGAGACTATACAAGATTTGCACTCATAAACGTTTATTTTATTGCTGATGAATAGAAAATGTACATATTACATATGAATGAGTGTAAACAAATGCTAGGAAATTATGCACATGTATAATTTTATTACAAAGTTATTTTTAATCAAGAAACAGTTAACGAGCGACGAAAGTAGGGAAGAAGGAAGGGAAGTTGGTGCGGCTGATGCCAGGAGGAAATCTATTATTGCAGCTAGTGATATCAAGCTAAATTATGCATATACATACTTAATGCTTACACAGTTCTAACTCCAACACTATGTTCCTCGGAAATAACATCATAAGCAAATGATTGTCGTAGATGAAGCTGGAGATACTCTGTTCATATCTTTTAGTAGTGATGGCTTATATTACATATATACACGCGTATCTCTAAGTTCCCTGTTCTTTTCATTTTGGTGGTTGTTGCAATTTGAACTAATGTTCTCGGACTGAGCAAACCATCTCCGAGCCACTATCTTCGCAAGTCTTAAGTAAAAGTAGATTTTATCTGTACTACGACTGCTTACTGATGTAATGTCAAGTTGGATGTGCTTAGTGGGCCGTTATAAAGAGTGACTAGGAAATTCACATTGTAAAGGCAAGGAAAAGCAAGTTGGTGGGTGGCTGTAGATTGTAGACTGCTCAACTGAACTTTAAGAATCATCTAGGAGTGTGTGACTTTCTATGTAGGTATATTGTAACTATTGCTTGCTGCTTTATGCTATCTCATTCTCTTACTACTAGACTATACTATACAACTAAAGTCAATTCAAGTAAAAGTAACGCTAAAAAGTCAGAGTTACATTTGTGAGCTGAATGCTCTCTCGCTCAGTCAACAGAATAAGACGAGGAAGAAGAAGGCAAAGGCAAGAAGGAGAGGAGGAAAAATATTTCTGGGCTTTTCTCAACTGAATTTAGCGAACTGGATGTTGATGCCATTCCAGAGAGAAGGGAATGCTGATGGGCTTCTTGGTGCTAGTGCACTACAGTGTACCATAACACACGAATGTGTAGCACAGCACACCACTACATCGTTTTCCTTGTGCTACGACTACGACACGACGGGTGTGCAGTGGTTTGGTGGCTGGAGAAGCGAACAAGTAAGTGGAGAGGAGGAGAGAGAAAGGAAATAAGGAGCTGAGCTGACGGACTGAAGAGCTTCCACTTCCAGCAACCAAAGACATTCACTAATGACGAGGATTCCTTAAAAAAGTCATATATCCGCACAAGCCACAAAAATCCACTTCTTCTACATCCATCAGCCAAATGCAATGCAAATAGAAATAGTTCGCCATCAATACTAATAGTAGTGCGTGCAGTAGAACAAGTAGAACTATGTCTTGAAAGCTACACTGTAAAAATGTAACAGTAACACTCTACTAAATATAGAGTAGTGTATCTATCTGTATTGTATGCATATCAATGAACAATCTCTTAGAAAACTAAAGCCACCCTATGTATCAGAATACACACGATTGTAGTGTAATGTCGGGGTAGAGGGTGTATCCCTAAAAGTATAGAAGGTATTACACAGGATAAAAAATGCAGGATCTTAAGTAGAAATATGTCCTAATGTTTTTCATCACTTTTTGTATAAAGTACAATTATATTCGTGTATATAAAAGTGTGTGTGTTGTGTATACCCCTACTACTACCAAGAAGCATGCAATAAGATTACTATACACAGGTTATATTTTTTATATTATAGTGTGCAGTATATTTTATTATATTGAGTCTAATATAACGTCATTATGGAAATCACTGTCTTGCCATAGTACATTTGGGTGTAGTATGTGTGGAGGGATCCAGGATTTCATTTTACACGAACACATTCTTGGTGTTCTGTCTTGCGAACAAGTAAATATTCTTGTTCTTGTCCCGTTTCATCACATCAGTCAAGAAGAAAGTCAAAATGATACTCTTCCACATTTCTCTGCTGTCTTCCTACTTCTTTTCTCATTTCTTTGCTGACTGGAACTGACTTGAGTTGACTCGTCTCACCAGCTCCTTCCCACCAGTTCCAGCACAGTCCTCTTGTATTATAACTTTGGAACTCTACCACTACTCAGTGTCCAAATAATCGATTCGACAAACAAGAAAAACAATGGTTCTCCCTACCATACTCTCCCTCTGTCTCTTTACAAAATATTTTTGTACATAATATCCTATTTCTACTTACTGGTTTACTAAAAAAATATTTTTACAGAATATTATTTGTCCCCTTTCTTTACTACAAACTATTAAACAAGATTTCTTATACTAGCATTCAATAATAAATTGAAATTCAATTGAATTAATGTCATGATGACCTTTTTTCATCTTTTCATTCTCATCCATGTCACAGCCGGAGCATAATTCAAGGAATATACAAGTGTCATCTTTATCAGTTGCATTATGGTGGTAACCGGTTTGTGATTTATGATTTGCCAATAGTTCCTGTTAAATGTAATTATTGGCACATATATCATGAAATGCATGTGGATAGCCAAAGTTCACAGAAGAATATACATCAGTTGCTTTCTTTGTGCTACGAAACGATGTGAACAAAAAAGCAGAAATCAGTGCCAAACTATTTGGAATTTACGATCAGTAAAATCCTGATATAAATATGGAAGACAGATAGTAAAATGAGCAACTATTATTGCACCCTCGACTTTAACTCTCATACCATACACTATGCATACAGCAGCATGGCACTATCAAACTCTGAGTTTGAGGACACATATCGAGAGTATGACTGTATAAGGGCAATCGGGCAATTCAGAGAAGAGACTTTCATTTAAGTGCTTTGGGGTGATAGTAAAATAATGGTGTTACTCTTACTGCCTTTCCCACCAAATAGGAAAAATGATTAAGGTGGTTGCCCACGCTATAAAGTGTGATTTTGCCTCAAATGGAATAAAATTGGACACTTTTGATGTCATTTACTTAGGCGATATTGATTAGTTGCATTGGCAGTTCCTTTTCCACTGTGCAGGCAAAGCAATAGACATTACTGAAATATTAAAGTCTCAATACTCTTCTTCAGACTTTGGTTGTCGTCGCTGCGGCGGTAGTGGCAGTCCTATGGTGGTGGTGTGTTGAGTAAGACGGTAAATCAGCATTTTATTCATGGCACAAAGATGGGAGACCATTAGCAAATTCCGGCAATATGAGATGATAAATAGCTGCCATTAGGAGTCAAACGTGGAATTTTTCATTTGTGCTTCTGGTGACTGACTAATCCCTCTGACTCTTCCTTCCACCGCCATACCACCACAGTCTCTTTCCAACATAACACCCGAAACTATCGCAGAGCTCTTGAGACAGACACCACTATTTACAATCTGCACTAACTACTACAGTTCTGTAGTACGCAGCGTGGCAGAATAATCATTTGAAGTTGGAAGGAGAGAGTGAGAGTGAGGGAGGTAAATACCTCATCAAACTTATCTATTCGTAGGAGCCCGGAGTATTTCTTATTTGCATATGCAATCTCATTACAAGATGCTAATAATTTATAATGCGATCGTCCTTATTTATCATTGCTATGCGATCCCAATGCCATTTTTATGTAAGAAGAATTTCTTCGAATCCTTTTATCGCCATTATAGGATTTGCTCATGCCTGTCCAACAAAATTTAATAGATTGCGATGTGTATGTAAATTTCCCTGACCATGACTCACATTCATATTGCTCCAATCATTGTCAGATCGTCCTTGTGAAAGATTATCATATTTACAAAAGAAAAGAACGATTATTTCCATTAAGAGTTAATACATACATAATAGTTCGTTACATTCATAGCAAAATGGCCGTATTATCTTCATGGTTTATGACACCAATAGTTTGCAAACAAAAAAATGAAAGAATCTTTGGCATTCTTACGTGTTTACATGTATGTACCTATATGTGTGAGTCACAACATAATATCGCATCGTACCTAATATCGTTTTGTGTGTATTAAAATCGAAGATGGATTTTGAGGCTTAAGAACTATAATTTTATAAAGGTTGGTGTTTTATGGAAAATTGTATAACAGGTTGAATTTTTGTCTTCATAGCAGTATTTTTACAAGGAAACTAACAAAAATTATTAGTATTGCTCCCTTTTTTTAAGCAGACAAGTTGATTAACTTGTATTTTTTAGAAATTGCTATGTTTTTCAGTGTTAAGTACTTGTTTTTCTGTAATTGTGGTTTAACGCAATCTGTACATGATACTACAGTATAATACGATACTAATTTACCAATAGAAAACACGAAGGTTCATAATAATATTTCTAGGTATGGAGCATTATGGATGGAGGTTTATATTTTTTCATAGTACCTGTGTATTGTATGTAGTGTCAGAAAAAACAAACATAGAATACATAGATATCACTCAAAAGATAATCATCATAATGTTGTTCCGTCAGCTACAAAATTGAGGATATGAAAAACATTAATAATATTTCATGGTGAATCTATTCTACCCCATTCTGCTGCGTTGTTCTATTTTCCTGCTACGATGCGGTTACATTTAGTCACGGAATCTTGCAGAAATACCAAGAAATGTTTTTCCAATTGAGTTTGTTGGAGTAGCTAGAAGTATATAAGAAACCCAATTTAAAAACCCAGTGTAATTTACTTACTTTTAGTAGGTACACACTGCACTCTTATTATTAACCATGCATTTCTCTTCTTTATTTTGTGTAGACACTACAACAACGTCCGCACAACTCTCCACCGCACTTATCTCTCAAGAGCAATAAGTAGAATTAGCCACATGCTCTTTCCTCTAAGAAATGTATCACTACACTACAGATATACAACATACTCCAGCATTTAACCAAAGATGACAGAAAAGAGTCTGATAAAATTGAATTTAGTTCGCATCCTGAATGTCTTGATATACATCTGCGTGCTGCTGCTACTCTATAATAACAAAATCAACAAAAACCTCAACACACGCACAACAAAAACGCAAAAGAGAAGTTTACGTTTACACTGTACATTACTATTTACAACACGACACGATATGAAAATAATGATGTCAAGTTTG
This sequence comes from Pogonognathellus longicornis, assembly GCA_034694085.1. Classification (NCBI taxonomy): domain Eukaryota; kingdom Metazoa; phylum Arthropoda; class Collembola; order Entomobryomorpha; family Tomoceridae; genus Pogonognathellus; species Pogonognathellus longicornis. The sequence continues at coordinate 3,749 of JAQFYB010002960.1, read as the reverse complement.
ATAACAAATACACTACATATCTGAGTTCATCACACCAAAACCGCATTCATCATCAAAATGTTGAGCAAATGAAAACATAACGAAGCGTAGTAGAAGCCCAGTCCTATTCCATATGTTCTTCCTTGGACTAATGAGAGCTTCATTTAAAATCCTAGCTTCGTCTTCAGACTAGAAAGAAACCCGACATGCACTTACATGAATTTGAGTGTTCAAGATCAAAAAGAACGTTTATGTCGAACTTCCAAGAAACGTGTTTGCACTTTTGTACACTTGCATGTCCTCAGCCGTTGTAGGTTGTCATCTTACAAGAAAATAATATTCATGCATTCAGTTATCTTCATACAGATACAGACGAAAGATTTACTTGATTGTGAATAATGTGTCTTTGAATAGAAATGATTACGACAAATATCTTCCAAGCTTTCTACATCAGAAAGATATGTAAAATACTTGTGATTTTTTACTTCAATATTATGGGATTACTACGGATTATGCTGCAAAAAACAGTTTGCATGTAGGTACACTCTGTAAATGCAAAATCAAAAACTCTTGTGAATTTACATCTTTGGTGTAGCTTTTCTTAAGATGTAATGATGACGCTTAGGTACCGTTGTTGAGAGTGTTCGTGTGTGTGCAATTTCGTATGTCATTGTCTGTCATCATAACTACACATTTTACAAAAACACATAAATCCATTCAAATATTTTACTATTTTCGTGCAATTTAACACAAATAACTACACATAAAACACCAACCCTTTATGTACCAAACCAACCTAATCCTCTATACACCATATTAGTTTCGTACCGTTACAAATACGATAAACGTTTATACGTATACTGGTAGTATGTGCAGATCTTTGCATATTGAAGTTTCTAAGTTTGTGTGTTAGCCTAAATATACGTGTACAAGGATGATGTACACAAGCACAATAAATAATTGCTAATGGCAAGGTATTCTTTATGAGCTCAGCCTAGCAAAAGCCATTTACACATTTGTTTTGACAGTTATTAGCCATTTTCGTTCAAATTTGACATATCATTTGGCATATGGGAATGGCATGGTATCGTTTCCAGTGTTTATGACCGAGAGTCTTGTATGGATGTGTAATGTATGTTGGTATACACCAACTATGAATTTTCATACCGATGCGATGCGATACCGATGTAACTTGTACACACACATGAGGTAGTACTCGTACATATGATACATGCACTCCTACAGGATGATATTTCATTTCTTGCATTGAACTCACATTAGTTCAGTGGACCACCTCAGCAACCGCCCAACCAAATGTACTAGAAAGGCTGAAGGCATTACTAATCTGTAGGAACACAATATACGACATTTTCTACACATACCTTCTTCCATATTAACTTCATCTATACCAGATACATGTGTTTTACACGAAGTAAACCAGGCAGAGATGAATTAAATAGAGAAAAGCGGAGGGACTCAGTTTGACTCACCTCAGCCAGCAACAAAACAAGGATACACATCACAAAACAACAACACATATGTATTTTGCATGTTTCCTCCCGTATTATACATGAGTGTGAATAATAAATAAGGTGCTTCTACCAGTCTATGTATCTGTGTGTAAGTATCACTGTACAGCACGCTGTACTAAAAGTGGTATAGGTGTGATAGCAATAGTAATACGTGTACTGTAACGCATATATGGAATCAGATTACATTTTGACATTAGTTAGTATGTAGCTACATTACATAGGTTTATACACATAGGCGGTTCATGACATTATGAACTTGTAGAAAATGAGACGATGCGAAAGGCGGAGAGAGATCTGTTGATTTGAGTTGGTAAAACATGCGGCTGTAGTGTATGTGCATTATTTTTCTTCACGTGAGAATCATCATCTGTGTAAGTAGCTGGTTAGGCATTAGACATACATGTTAATGTCTGTAGAATGCGTCAAGTCTTGTTTTGCCTGGGGTCCACCGTCTGTTCTTCAGTAAATAAAGGAACTTGAAGAAGAAGAGTATATACATTTTGCAGCTACGCGATAACACTGGACGGTAGTCATTAGACGAGATAAGACAACAAAATGCGTAACACAGTTGACGCTTCATCTTGTGTGGCATATAAAATTACCGATGCAATGAAAACTCTCTCCTACCAGCTTAGCGTGATAAATAATACGTACAGATTACAATATACTTATAAATTCAACGGACAATGTGTTTCTGTGTTTCGTACAATACAAAATACATCCAGCATATTTAATATGCATATACTATCTGTTCCTAACATACTGATAATCACCACAGATTTTAATCAGAGGCCAAGTGCCAAATCAAGTCAGCTGACAACTAAATGAACTGCTGCAGACCAAGTCAAGTCAAGTCGTCTCGAGACTCATAGTATTTATATCGCTGTAATATGATAGATATGCAAATCTCGAGTGTATTACGCTCCACACTCACAAGACTTGTCTATTTCTCACTCTGCAGGTTACACGTAAGTTGGAGTGAATAACAAACGACAAAAAATTTGCAAGTTGACTTTCTTGTAGTTTTAAATCAACTTTGAAGATATCACATTACAGATAAAAGGTAAAAAGGACATTTTTGCCTTATCATTCGCTTGTTATAAAGTCAGCTAGTAAATTAAGGATGTTAATTACGCACAGTTGAGAAAACATCTCATGTTTCATTGTGAAAGAAATACATATTTTTATTTTTCAACTAAATTACAGATATGGCCACACAACAAGGAGCTTTCAGTTCTGTGCATTACACTAGTCATTTAAAATGCAAGCAAAATACGTATATTTACTTTATTGCTCATTGTGTGTTCTTCTTCTTCTCCTACCAACATGCATTTCTATACAACACCACCCCGTACTTAACTAACCTAAGGCAATCATCGAAAAACAAAAAAGACAAGCATTATCCTGCTAAAATGAACTACTTTGTTAATATAGTAATGAATCTACATAGTAGGTAGATTGAGTGTGCTATGACTTGACTTGGCCCAGCCCACCACCTCATTCATGAACATCATGACATGGATTGCAAACTGCACCTTGCATGTATTAGCGTTGTTTGTGAATACTCCTGGTTAGCAACAGTGGCATTTGTATTCAACGCTCACCAGTCCTTATTAGACTCAATGTGTATGTAACAATAACAGTATCAGAGTTCAGGTAGTAATATTGTTTAATTAGACATTCCACAGCTTTAACTTCTCTCCGTCTCATCTACTAACTACTTGATTAACAACTTTCCGTCCTCATCAAATATTAACTAATGACTCTATGTTCCTTGTGCTAACCTGTGCTCATAATATTTTGGCACGTAACCCAAATTTTAACCATAAGACCTTGCCACTTGTCAAGCTCCAATTTTTCCCTTAAAACTCATTGTAAGTTAACGACTCATATAAAAGCAGTATACCTATTATACTTAATTATACCTACCAAATATCAAATTAAGTTTTATATTTACATTCTGCTTACATACTCCATATGTTTATGCAACTAAGATTTTCCATTAAGTCATTCTTACCGTTGCCTCCAATTATTTGATTAATCGGTATAAGGTAAGGTATGTGTATATTTTCTATAAATGTATGTGTAAACGAGTAGCTTTTTCGCTGTAGCTGGAGGAAAGTCTAAAACCCACATAAGAAGATACAAGATATCTAGTAATCTAGTAGGTACAGCATCTCAAAACATAGATGAACATGAACTACCTGTAAAGGTATGTTATACATATATGTATAGGTA
>JAQFYB010002959.1:0-21611 GCA_034694085.1 Pogonognathellus longicornis | reverse complement strand
GTTTGCTGAAAACCCCTTGCCCCTGAATCCATAACAACAATAGTGTAATATTAAAATTGCTCTCCACATAACCTTGCGTAATTTCCTGTGCAATTTTGGGCTCTAATTTTTACGTTCCGACAATAGGTTGATTTGGCTTTTTGGTCGCACTGATAATTCAACTAATCCCGTTCATACAACGGGTCTTTTCTATAATATACCTAATGTATTGTATTCTTAGATGGCAAGCAAGAAAACTGATTGAATTAATTGTTCATTTAATAAAGTAATTGACACAATATGCTAAATTCAAAATTACAAATATTCTACGAACTACACACTAGCAGGATGAGACTACAGAGCAAAACTGGCTTTGGGTGGTTAAAAGTAGGGACAGGGCACAGCAGATAGGTGATTATTAGAAATAAACCATACAAACGGACACAAAAAAGTATCGGAGAGACTATTCTATAAATTGTATAAATGCTAATTTTATTTTTTAAATTAGCTTAATTAGAGTTATTTGTTCTAATTTTATAATTGTAATTTTTTAAATCCAACATTTTTTCGAATTCAGTAGCTAAATTTTGCCTGAACACATACAAATACAGGTCAAACACCACTACTACTACCAAGATCCATGCTTCATTTTATCTCTGGATTGCTAACGCAAAGAAAGACGGATATAATGAAATTGAAAGCCATAAATCATGTCCAATACTCTTTGATACTCATTTTTAGCAACATCGCATGCCATTAAGGCATTAATAATGTTTCAACATATTATACTGCAATAAATGCTCAGTTTTAATGTGACAATAAAATACCAAATGTAAATGTAACTGTCGTGAATACATGTCGTAGTATTAGCTATCTACTAGGTCTAGGTGTAAAGTGTAACGTTTGGTCTTGTCTGTATTTTGGAGTTTATAACCCTATAGTTCAACAATTAATTATCTTCACCGATAACTCAAAGCTAAAATGCTGCATGCTTTTATATAAATAGTTGAAATGTTTTTTTTAATTATCGTAGTAGGTAAAGTACTTTTACTTTCACAATCACATCTTCCTTGTTCCCTCCTATGTTTTCACAAATATCATACAAATATTTATATTTGTACAGCAGCAGCCACATTGTTTCAGGTTCAGGCCAAGATATAAAGGAACCGATATCTGTGTGCATACTGTACATACATTACATACCTAGTACCTGCTAGTACTATCTTGAATGTAAACCTTGGGTTACGTATAGAGCAAACATAATGGAGCATGGATAGATATAATGTATCTTTTACCGCATCCTTGTAGCAGAACCATTTATTCCCGTTTATATAATTTTGGTTTTATGAAAAATGGAAAAGTGGGATGTGTAGAGCACATTTTTTATCTACTTTTTTTGCCAAATTGTCTACCATGCGCTTGTTTGAGTCATAAAATATAGTTAGAAACCAACTTCATCATTCACAACCCTATTGTAAGAACTTTCTCCTGCAGTAGTGGTAGCCGTTGTAACACACAATTATTATCAAAAGATAAAATCTTTCAACCTGAAAATGGTGCTGTAGATGTGTTTTTAAATTACGATATAAAAGCTACGTGTAAAATTCTTGTATTTACAAGGCCATATATCACATTATACCTTGACCTGTCATAATATAGGAGTGTAAAATATGTAATGTACATCATTATGTAATTCACCCACGTATAATGGATGTATGTATTTATGTATACCAATTCGCCAATTCCTAGACTCCCTTTGTTATTGTGTCAGTATGGTTCAGTTATCATTATACCTACCTATGAGGAACGTGTGGGGGAGGAATATTGAAGGAGGCAGATTTGATGAGATGGAACATGGTTGATGTATAATAATGTTTTTACACATCCTTAGCCTTAGCAAAATGATTAAATCGTGCTAGTTCATTATGCTTCCGACACGAGAAAGTTTAATGCAACCCTTCATCCGGGATACAAGCACAAGTCATATTTACTAAAGGATCGAAAGCTAAAGAGTCTATGAATAACACAAGCAAATCAATAATACACAATGCATCTTTCCAATGTAGGTGTCTATTTGGTTAAAGGTTTATAGTAAGTGAATGAACAGATATATAAATTTCCTTTCCATATAGCTTAATCAACAAAGATCAATTTGATTACTGTTCCTTACAAATAAAGGTTAACCTTACATCCACCTCTAACACTAGCTCTAATTCAATTACAGTAAGTATATAGTAAACTGGGTACTTATCACATACCCATTTTAGATTATGATATGATATTCTGTTCTGTCAAAATATTATTATAATATTATTATAGTTGCAATTTATATAAGTATAGTGTGGGTTTCCCTTTCCCTCCTTAAGGGGCAAATAGTAAGGGCTTCTTTATCTAAGCTATATGGAGCAGGATTAAGTTTGCATTCTCAAAAAATCTCAAAGTTAATTCTCATTGAACGAGTTTTCCAATAAGTTAACACCTACATTTAATGAATTCTACTTATTTCATCTTGTACCTTTCGGTTCTTAATTGTTGAGTCTATTTCACCGCTAATTGAACCATCGATTTTCTATTAAAGAGTCATTGCTTATCTTGTCATGCTTTTATCGTATGTTTTTTCCACTCCACGACTTCAACAACGTCACAAACGGTTGAGTCAGTCAGTCAAGAGACAGAATATAATACAAGGAATTCGATTTTTGAGGTGCAATACATACCATATGTTAGAAAACTATAGTCACACTTGATAGGAGAATATGGGATAGCGATCTAAGGAATTGTTGAGCATAGCTTTTGTATGGAGTTCAAACAGAAGAATTCAATAATACACCATTCCCAATTCCGCTAGAATGGAAACCAACGAAATGAAAAAGTTCAACTTGGCAATAATTATCGTTCTCTCAAGATTAACCGATAAGTTAAGAAACATAATTGGATTTTTGATTCCTTAATCCATTTTTCTGACTCTCTTTTGTGCATCGCATGTGGTACATGTATATACATAGTATGTATTACTTCCCGTAATACTTCGGCTATGATATCAAATAATATGAAAAGCTGACCATTATATTATAAGATTGAGGCTATTCAGTTCACAGGTACACACCTAATAAAGTATGGTTACATTTCGTTTTTGTTGCAACTTGTAGTAGATGATAAAAATGATGCTTTATTGTTAACTCTCTATATGAACTTATTTTCATATTTTTATGATAACGAATTAAAGTTCTTTTGAATAAAAATTGCATCGAAAAATTGCAAATACGAATCGAAAGTTTCTTTGACAAAGCAAAGAAATACAGATACTTGAGGCAATACTAGCAAAATATTTCTTCAATTGGTAACTGCTTATTAAAGCTAATTTGATGAAGTACTGTAACTGTTCTATATAGAAAAGGTAATATTCAACCATCCTGCTTGACTATTGTTAATAATTCTTCCTTTCTTATCTTTTATATCTTTTCTCATCCAATTCCTGTATTGTGGATTGTGTAATAATAATATGACACTGTTGCTAGAACTTTAGTCTTATTGTTCCTTCGTCTGTTTTCTTCAATTTCTCGAGGAAAAGTTTATCTGAACATTCTTATTACTGTAAAGTACTATCACTTGTGGCGCCCTAGGCACTTCTTGAGCAATACGTAATACTGTTATCAAGCATTGTATTCAAGACATCCAGACCATCCTTCAATAACGTAGTAACATAAAACTGTAGTATAGTTTCTCATTTCATTAGAGAAACTATGAAGTAAGTAAGAGTACTAAAGAAAAGAAAAGACCTATACACTACTTACATTATGTCAAGAGTCAAGACCTGAGGGATCTGTTACAATCATAGTTGTTAGTTTACGTCAAGAAAACAAGTAGGTAGTTGTTACTACATTCCTAATAATTAATGATTCCAGGCTAAGAGCGTAAGCGTAACAAGTGTACCTTGTCTAATAAGTTGTAATAAGTTAAAGTTATAGCCAATAGGCATGAAAGGTGTATTTGTGGCTTATAACAATTGATGGTGACAAGACTTGGAACTTGTTAGATGCTTTTTAAACAAGATACTTGAACTGAATGAAATGACGAAAGAATGTGTTTAAGTGAATCGTGAAACATGGTGTGTGGTAAACAAGAGAAAACACTAAACACCGATCTATTTACTTTATCAGCAGTTGTGAAAATCAGTTTGTGAACGTATTTCTTGGTGCATGTGTAGGTTGTGCACTTGCCATATGTCCACATGCACATAGATATGTACTACATGTAGAAGTAATATTTTATACCTATGTATTACATATGAATGAGATATGAATATTCTATCAACGCATACACTGTTCCTTAGGATGAAATGAACATAACATAAATTCACTGCCAAGACAATTAAGCGACAAAGTACCTAACTGTACATAAGATATTTTAGGCTACTAGGTTATGCTTACAAAATGTTAACTCAGCCAACTTTACCATTCTATTACTTATTATTATAGTATATCATTTGCTATGCTGTAGTGTAGGGCCTATGTAATGTACTATGTATAATAGTAATAGTACCTACTGCTTAAAATTGCGTCGAATCCAAGTGAATGGATCTGTAATTAAATATAACCTGATAATGAAACTTTTTTCAATTTAGTATTAGTAAAAATTAAATCCCTGAACTTTTCGAACACTAAATTAATGGACCGTCTGTCAATTTGTCTCATTTTATTTGTCTCAGTGTGTGGTTAGTGACATAAAATCACTGTGAAAAATGTAAAGAATGTGTATATGGTATATACACAAGCTCAGTGTCAGTGTCAGCTTTAATGGCAGCGGATCCTTAAGTTAAAGAAAAAATGAACTATAAATTAATCACAAAGTGTCTTCTTGTAAAGTGATTTAATGTCTGACTTTTTCAGATGATTTTACAGCTACTGCGTTAATTATTCTTAATGTAAAAGTGCATTTGGCCATTGCCAACAATAATAGCCTCTTGTACAAAATCGAAACATGTATGTAACCGTTGAACTCACATGAAATTGCTATTTCAGAGCTTTATATACAAACAAATTAGTATAACTACTTTGTGTAAGCCAGCAATAATAAATTATGATGCACAACACAATAGCGATTAGCAGTCATCTGTCCTCTTTTATATTTTATCCGACCGTTAGTTCGTTACTTTTCTCTCAACATTAAATGCATAGTGGGTTGTAAAATGTCCGTAAAAAGTAATGATTTACGTAAGCACTATTTGAGTTAATGTTCCCTTATGGTCACTTACGATATCATAAAATTTTAATCATCGCATAATATTTTGTCTCCAACAACTAATACATTAATAGCACATTGTCTTTGGCAAAGTTTCAGTTCACCATCCTGCACATAATGTTCCCGCAGAGTAGTTTTCAAGCACTTTCAGGCATTCAACGTACGTATTGTGAGAATCATCACACACTCAACTTACTAGTAGTAGTAGCTGTTTCTATAATTTCTGCATACTTCACTTGTTTTAATGAACGTTTGCTATATTAAAGGCAAGGAGACGTGGTCTCTTACACATGAATGGAATTTGAATGCCATGATATGAAAATAGAATCTTTACATTCAACTGACATTATTTTTCTACTGAGCCTGCAAACAAAGTCATTAATCTTTCTCAACCAAGCACACCCTTTATCACAATTTATAGGTCTACTTGGCTCTTAGTACTTATTTGATTGCATTTGTTATGTAACCATATTTAATTTACGGAAGAATATAAATATTCTTTACAATCTTAGTCGTATCGTAATACGCTAGCTGTCTTTGGCTAACTAGAAGTTAAAAATTGGCTGCGTTTTATACTTTGTGATAAAACATATAGCATACCGCAATTCTTTAAGAAAACTGCGTTATGTATATGTATTATTATATGTAGGGCAATTTGTTGTAGTAGAATATAGTAGGAACCATAAATACTGTTTTTTTCTTTTCACGACTGAGTGAATCTTATTACGTACACCGATTTATGAAACCGATGACACGATTGAGGTTGCGAAACAGTATATTTAAACTATGTAGATTACAATATTGCTATTTCCATTCGTTTGAATAAGCAGAATGGTTAAATACACTATACTTTCTTGGTGGATGGGAAGATCAAAGCGTGATGAATATTCCCAGAAAGATACTTACTTAACGGAGCAGACATTTCGATTTCAGTCTGGTACGTGGGTCTTGTACGTTTGAAATTTGAATGTCACATACTTGGAGACACTTGGAGAGATAAACATGCCTATCTATTTAGTATTGAAACGAGAGAAAGGAAAAGAGAAAGAATGGGTAAACCAAAAGCTTTAATTCAGCAATAGAACTAATCTGACTGATTGTGAGTGATGTTAGCATTAGGATTAGACTCAATTCATTCAATCCATAGTTCTTGAGCTGGGTGAATCCTAAGTACATATCAATGACATGAAACGAGGTTGCAATGTATTAATCTAAAATATTTGTAACGTCATAAAGTGTAGGTACATTAATAAATACTCTATTTAACTGATATGCCTTGAGATTTATATGAATTTATTGAGTATCCGAAGATACTTATGGTTTTCAAATGTCTGTCTGTCTTTCTATCTGTCTGTCCGCTTGTTGCAATCGTTTGCTGTTTGTTCATTAGGAATGCATTAGTTGTGGATCCTGTCAATATCTATGTTCGGTCTGTGTCTTCCGATACTTAGTTATTCGTTTTAATGATTGATTTGTGATTTGTTGGGGATGGATGCAGTAGACATTGAGTAAAAAACTTTTAACTGTCGTCTTTGGTGATACTCAAATATGACTAAACAAATTAAAAACTGAGAGCTTCCAATTAGTTAGGTACTCTTTTAGTTTACTGGAACCTAGTAAGCAAATCAGGTATTTTTATCTGGAGGATATGATCCATCTTAGGAAAAAGCAATTTCCCACTTTCAACTTCAACCAGCATTTTACCATCCAGAAGTTTTAAAGTCTACGGCACAGTGACACACATTAAGACATTACCTTTGCCAGTTCCCGGAATTATAGCTACGTAGATCGCTCGGTAAATATCAAACTTCTGCTCTAATTCCTTTTCCATTTGTATACCTGTAGCCTGTAGATACTACAAGATACAATATCTCTCATGAGATCTCATCCAGAACTTTTAATCTCTTTTATGCATACATACATCTCTAAATATGGTGCATTGCATACATGTATTTTAGTTTAGGTAAGTATTATGTAGGCACAGATTGTATTAGATTAAGAAAATTGTATGAAAAACACTCTATGCCGATTAAAATGCACTTCCAAAATACAATAAAGATGGTTTTAATGGATTAAGGTAGTAACGAAATAGTTATTTGATGTTATTGAAAGCATCCTTTTACACAAAGACTATTTTATATTGTGGACAAGCTATATAATATACTTTTAGATAATGTCATTGTATTATTATGATCATTTCATACAGTACTAACACATACTGCATCAAAAATTAAAGAAAATATGTCATTTAAGTTTTATGTGAGTAAAGGTGTTAGGTATTAAGTGCTCTTATTTTTCAAAAGTTGGGCATGCAGTAATGGTAAACTCGTTATATTTTTATGATAAATGGAGGGTAGCAAGTGCCCATAATTGTCTCTACATAGTAGAATGCATAAAACCACATTAATGTCTGTATGGTGATACCATTATTATTCCTATACTGTCACATTAGCACAAATGTCAATTGCACATTGCATAATAATGCAGACTACGTAAATATAGAAATGTGCATAAACGGAAAGTTGCCAAATGCAATTTAATGCCGCGAGCCGAACCTAGACCTTAACAGCAAAGTAAGCAGAGTCGATGTCGAATGTGACCTGAATGTCATTGCACCAAATATTAATCGTCATTTGACATCCCATGGAGAAACCCAAATGTTTTCAGTAACTTGTTCAAACTGCATAACAATGTTCATGCAAAAAAATGTCTGCCCTTAGGCATTATTTATAACATACCTACATTGTACATAACTTTTTTAAGTAGAGAATCTGTAACTTGTCATTATTTAATCAAATTTATATTAGGGATTAATTATCAATCACATTTTACAAGGGATTCAAGAAAGTAGTTTTTAAACGAAGTTTCTCATTGTAGCCAACTTTTTCCTCGATTTCACTTAGTCTGTACCCTAATGGAAAACTGTTACATACTTACCGTTTTGCAGGGACTTTATTGAAGAAGTGGTGGTGATTATGAAATTCTCTAAACGATATTTTTGAACGGTTTGCTTAGAAATGGTTAGAGAAGCACATCATTGTAACTTTTGACGCCTACACAGGCTCTTTCTTGTGTGCAACTTATAGTGCAAGTAACAGTAATAATAGTTCTTTTGAACAAAAATTCTTTTGATCAAAACTACGAAGCCTAGTTTTCACACACGAAGACGGATATATAGTTTCTTTGCAAGGTTACGAAAAGCCAATTTCCATGATGTACTATAGCTGCACAAATCAAAAGTGTCTCTAAGTCGCTATAAAGTTATAGAATTACTTAGGAAATGTGAGAAAACCGTTGTGTATATCATTCTAGTATTTTTCAGTTCATCCTCTAAATTTTTGCTAAAAGCAGTTCCATGTAGGTACAGAAGTCAGCGTAAATAAAAATACTAATGGAAAATTACTTGTGAAAGTCCATTAAGGACAAACTAGTTGAACGAACGTGACAGTTAATACGATGAAAAGAAGTGCCAGCAGGGCAGTAGTAGTGTATGAAACTCAGATCGGAGTAAATTCAGGGGAAAGTTACATGTACGGAGTTCTCAGAGTTTATGATCCTCTTGGATCCGCATCTGAACTGCAACTGGTCTCTAGGATATATGAAAACAAGGCAAACTCTTTGCACACAGAGACACACACTACACACGATATTCCCTTCAGTCTCTTTCGTGTTTTACTACTACACTGCCTCAAAATAGCTGAGCTAGCTGAATCATGAAAACGGCACACTCGATCAAGCTTACAAAACTTCCATACGATTTTGTCTCGTATGTATGAATGAACAAGGGATATTCCTTGGATATTCCATAATACATTTATGTAAGGAACGATGTTCACTTTTACGAATATTTTTGAGCAATTCATTAAACATACGCATTTCTATGGTTTATTTGGTCTTAATTAGTACTTTTCATTTTCTCACTTTGCACAGAACAACATAAAGGTAACATTTGTCTTTTTAAAATGTGCATTTAAAATATACATTTTTAATCATTTATATCAATTTAAGTTTTGTCTATATTTGGACTATCGTCTCAGTATAGATTATTAAAGAACGAAGAGGAATTTACTGATTCTGCAAATTAGTAGCTAGACTAGCTACATTTCAACTTAATTCACTTTGCTTCTGAACTGAAATACCCAAGATAAGGTACACAGAAATATTATTAGTATTCCGGGTAATGAAGTGGTTTAACAGAAACTTATAAAATATGATCTGATCTACTAGGTACCTTGCTTATTCATCTAATTTCAAATTAATTAAATTGAATTACAGCGGTTTGATTTCAGCTAATAGCTACCTGAACTCCGAGTCTCTGAACCAGCACAATATAACTTTATAGATGATACAAGTGGTAAGTAGAAGCTAATGTAATCACAGAATCAGAATTCATTTAATGTAAATGCAAAGCAGAATCACCTCAGTATCACTAAAGTTAATTAGGTAAGCTTAGGCCCAAGCAGAATGGAAATGGAAGTGTATAGGAACATAATGGAATTAATTGGAATAATGGATATATAGCAACTAATCACTTTAATGTATCATTAAAAACCGACAAATTATATATATACCTAGTTGCATTACAAAACAAACCATTCAAAACGAATTTTAAAAAGTATTTAGCTAGACTCTAAAAAGCAGAACGGACTATTATATATGTAAGTAGTAATTGGATTATACGTGCACAATAATTCATAGGTATCTTTCTTACCAACTTAGAACTTACTGATAATAACCTAGGTATTATTATATTGGCTACCTTCAATTTACGAACAGCGGAACAACAACGGAAACAAAATGTAATCTTACACACAATGGGAAATTGAAAACCATAAAATATCGGAGCTTCCGATACTTAATAAATTATATTTATCTAGGAGGGGTGGTTATAAATTTATAATCATGAGATTTGTTTACAAATGCATTTGTTACTTGTATTTCCCTGTATATTAGTCCCTTCTCCCCAGGTTGTGTATCACACCAATATGCGCGTACATAACATAAATTAACATTTGCACTTCGGAGTATAGTTCAGTTTGACAGAGCATTTTATTACACATTATACTCCTTTCTCTACATCTAGATAGCCGTATGGTCCTATTACAAATAACTTTGACTTTAACTTCTTCGATACAAAGATCAGAAAGCTCAGAAGAAGTTTCACTAATTGCACTGAGTGCACCGGAGTAGCTTACTGAATGCTCTGTAATTGCAAGTAAAGTTTGAGATTACTTATTTATGTATATAGTCATTAGTATTAGTCATTAGTATTGTGGTATAGTAGTATCGCAGTAGTAGAGGAAAACTATGTACTCTGTACGTATGTACTAGTGTAAATAGGTATGCATAATATTTCAAGTGCTGGGGTGGATCTAAATAATTACATACCTGTATCAAAAACGAAAGCAACTTTCGAATATAAACAGGTACTATCAGTTTTATTAATGCCCTGAATATATTATTAGGAGCCCACTTTTATTAGATACCTACAATAGTTTAACACTAACACTATATGTTTATGGCTTGCAGCTGTGTTTTTAGAATAACTATGCAATGAAGTTTGATATAAAGACAAAATAAAATACTAAGAACTTATTCTTAGTCGTAGGGAAGAATAAATTATATTAAAGTTGTGTAGAGAAAGTGGTTGAAATTAATTGGTACCGTAGAACACAATTAGCTTATTGCATTAGTCAGTAAAAGCTTTTTAATCAATTGTACGTATTATAGGTAGTTAATATTTTTGCTATTCTTAACATCCGGCTGCAAATTGGTTATATTTGTTGAGTTCGCTTTATGAATCGTCTCAAAATTCACTTACTTAACTTCGATGTTCGAGATTTCCGAATAAATCGGGTATAAAGTCATGTAGCAAAAAGCAAACAACAATTTTAAACGCATGACACAACACACAACGTTCTTCCATTAAATCGTTCAGTTTGCTCAAAGAAAATTCCCTTTCATTATTTTGATCGTTTCAAGATCTCTATAAACTAGGAAAATATCAAAAGATTTCTTGTTACTCAGAATTGTGATTCGAGTCATAACATAGCAGAAAGCTACAAAAATATAATGTAAAGGTCTATTGTAAAAGGATACTACTTAAATAGTATATTATGTACATGGACATGGTCTATAAAACTTATTGCAGTCAAATCTAACAAGACCTCACAAGTAATACTATCAGAATAATTTACACTATTTAAAGCAAACGATTTGTAACTATACAGGTATAGTATGTTAAATTATTTTATTCGGTCATTCTTGACACTTGGGAATAATAAATGCAAAACAATTGTGACAATTGAGCATATTTAAACCGCAATAATCAACTTTACGACATTTAAACGTAAATATTTAAACGTAAAGGCTTTATTTTTGGAATTAATTTGGCTATTTACACTAAAAGAATCGGTTTTAGCACTAATTTGATTATTTAAATGGATGTATTTCATTTTGGAATAATGCCCGGAAATACCTAGAGAGAATGCTTCTACTTATGCTACTATTTAAAGCAATATATAGAGGGATATAGAATCGCTCGTAGTCAGTGTGTATACTTGATGTCATTTTGGGACCTATGTTGCTGCATTTGCAACCATTGTCCAAATTTTTCTGGCAAACATACTGACTTACATAGGCTCCGGAACCGGATGGGCAGGGTGGGAAATACATTGGAATGCCCACCCATAATTTTAGCAACTTTATATATAAATACAACGTTGTGGAATACACAAACTGCGTTTTTATCTACTGGGATAAATTGAATTCATTCACATAATGTAATAGTTCGTTGAAAATCTTGAAACTATCCACATCTACATAATTTTCTTCATGAACCTATGGAAGTCTAGGTAGATTATTAGCATTGCCCACCCGCCCACGAGTCCACCCACTTCAATATAGTTTCCGGAGCCACTGCTGACTGATCCTTCCTCTTCAATCATTGTTGATGTTGACAAACATACATACAGACATAATGGCCCTATAAGTTCTCGTGAAGTTTAAAAATGAATTCGCGTAACTCTTCGTGAATGCATATACCGTAAAGACCCATTCTAGAGAAAATATCTGCTTTGTAGCTGATAGTGACAATGACAACTATTTCACTAAAACGA
Source organism: Pogonognathellus longicornis (assembly GCA_034694085.1). Taxonomy (NCBI): domain Eukaryota; kingdom Metazoa; phylum Arthropoda; class Collembola; order Entomobryomorpha; family Tomoceridae; genus Pogonognathellus; species Pogonognathellus longicornis. The sequence continues at coordinate 9,273 of JAQFYB010002959.1, read as the reverse complement.
TCTATAGAAGCCGTTTTCAGCTCCACTGAACATAAATTGTACTTAACACTAACAAAACAGTACGTGATCATTTTCGAGCTCAATAGAAATGTACCTAATACAATATAACACCAATTCCGTGTCCAATTAAACGAATGATGAAAGATCCTATTTGATTAGGTTCCAATAGTAAAATGCTGATAAAACAATTACACTGATAATAACTTTCACTGTGTAGAAAGTTGCTGTTACTTGTCGTGAGGATTCAAAATATTTCCCTTGGTTGCAATTCATGAAGTCTAATAAATGCAACAAGCTCGTTTATTGTGAATCATGTTTATGTTTGATGTTCTTCAAGAGGCAATACAATTATAAAATACAATTTGTTTTATATAAACATTGCATACTAAAAGCATGGTAGATCCATCAGTTATTTGCCAAATGGATTTCATTTCCTAGAAAAATATTTCTTTTGCATTTCTACACATGCTTTGTAATAAAATAACCTACACTTTAAACAATAGTGCACCATAAGAAAAGGGTACGGCACACTTATAATGGATGTACAGTCCTGACTGTGCTCTCATGATTACTACTTACCTAACTTTTTTTTTGTCATTCCTTAAATGAAGCACATACGTATCATAATACTTAAAGCACAATCATTACAGTTTGCATGGCACGTTTTCTCTGTATGTGCACCATATTTATCGCATGAGCGCTATTTCTTGGAAATTTTTGCATCAATCGTTAAGAGTAGTTACTTTTGCAGACAAAAGAAAGGTTACGGATAGTGAGTGAAGACTCCTCAGTGAAGATTTCAAGGAATTCGCAACGAATTCAAATGATCTTGTAATTGTATGTATAGACATAATGTCGTTAAATCTCATACCAAAGATCCTTTGTGCGTTATTAAATGTAGTTTTTTAACATACGTACATACTTTCAGCTGTGCAAGTGAAAGTGTAACATGAAAATACACACTTATATAAGAATACATATTACATAGGTTAGGTATATAAAATGCCCACTTATATGCATTTAGCATAATATTATGTATGCAAGTATACATATAGTTTACACGAGTCTAATTTACTACACACTTTTTTGGAAGTAAAAATGGTCTAAATCATAAATGTAAATATCTACTAGTTGTCCCTAAACATAATTTCAAATTATAGCATGATATGATAATGATAACGACTGACGTAGCAGGAAATGTAGAAGCAGTTTACTCCAACTTGGAACAATCAGTTGAATAATACAATTATAGTTTGGTTACTCTCCCTAACTTAGAGAAATTCTTCCTGAGTTTTATAGTTTTATTCATGTTTAGATATAGATATGGGTAATATACATTTTTGTACAATATGCAGATATATTATACATATTGTAATTGACAAATACACAAATTGATGACCTGAAATAGCTTTAGTCGCTTTTCATCGTGAATTATTAATTAGTAACTTAAGTGCAATGGCCTTGAGGAAATGAAGCTAAGAGATATCGTTTATGATAAGAATCTATCTTTATACGGAAGCGCTAAAACAACGGCTATGTTATGTTAATGCACAAAACTACCGTATGTACTTCTTATAGGCAGAGCTGACATAATAATATATATTAAGTAGATAATGAGCATTTATATGAGCTCATTGAATCAAATTAAAACGCTCAAACAAAAGGTAATCAAATAAACAAGACTTAATTTACAGTTACAAGGTTTTAGATATGTAATTAAAAGAAACACTACGAGGAATAACATTAGCATCGATAGAAGAAAAAGTTTTCGAAATAGCTCGAAAAAGCATTATAGAAGTAGTACAGACAACAACAAATCTGATCAAAGAATAATTGAAAGGCAATTTATGTTTATCGTGCTTTAATTGTCTTTAGAAATTTACTCCTACACACATGTAGAATCACCTGTAACTTTAATTGAAACACTATAGGGTCATCTGTAATGGAGCTTCTACTGTGAATAAGGTACGATAACCTAAATAATTGAATGGTAAAAGGTTAATGACTATGATTTGCATGCTTGCTTCATCACAAATACAATGCAATAATTCGACATGCATAGTTCATAGTTCATTCTGCACTTCTACATATTGACTATTCATTACTGGATTCACATTGAAAGCTTTGTACACAGATAAAAATCCTCACAAAAACATCCACGTTTTCCATATCTAAACCTTTGAACCCAGTATTTTCAATTAATTCCTAGTAATTACTTTCACCACCTACACGACGGAAGTGAAACATCCTGACATAAGTAACACAATGGAAAGTATAATCAACTTTCTTGGTATTTAGATAAAATCTTGACAAAACAAACATCCATGTTTTCCATATATCCAATCCAAACCTCTGAACTCAATATTTTCCAAATAATCCCTCGTACTTTCACAATCTACAAAGGAAATGAAACATTGATACCTACTATACTAAGGAAAACAGAATACAGAAATATAAATAATCAACTTTTTTTGATATTCAATTAACCACCTCTTGCATTGACACTCCTTTACCGTGTAAACACATCATTTGCAACTTTTCCAACAAGTATTATCACATGGTCAATGACGATTGGAAACCTTCGATTGGAAACCAGTAAATTGTACTGAATATGCACTTGAATAAAGAATACGCAATACAATACATGTGCATGTAAAGAATGTATAGAAAATTAATATATATTGGAGGTTTAAAATAATTACCACATTCATTACTAGTGCGTGGATTCATTCCCATCGCTAAAGATTTAACAATGCAACATGAAGGTAATTAACCGCGTTTGGAAGGATGTGCGACAGGATCTTCATTAGGTATGGTATGACCTTGAGCCATAGTGTGCATCCTTTCTCAAGCCTTGAAAAATAATTTGGAGATAGAGAGTGGAAATGTGTGTTACTATCATCACTGGATATTCGTACTATGCGGGGGAATGTTTTTTTTTCAAATTATACATACGTAAAAGAGGGATGCACCTTTCACAACACATTTTCTATATAGATACAAAGTGCTATGACAGGAAAATATTATTTCTCAGCTTGAGTGAATTCTGTCGGTTTGTGTCTTATTCTCTTTCACATTACTTTCCCCTTGAGTCAGACAAGCAGGTTACTTTGCATTTACATCTTTAAGCTTTTAGAAGGTCTGTGTAAGCATTTCTCCATCTTGCAATGTTTTATGTGTCAATTGATGATCAAGCATTTCTACGTATACGAGTGAGGGTTCTTGAAGTGTCTGCGAGAAAGAAAGATTTCTCAGTTATTTTTTTTTTGAGGAACATCTGTGGAAATCTGTACTTTCTACCCACTCTAACGAAAAACTGTTTTCTGGTTTTGTTTTACAGCAAATGGCTGCTTTTATTAATAGAATATTTTCATTGTATCATATAACAAAACCACTTACCTAGGTAGGTAGTAGGTATGTATGTAGGATAAGTATTATAAAATCGGATATTATGTAGCTTAAAATTGTTGGCACGGTCTTATAGTTATAGCACTTTCCCTTTTGAAACATCCGTAACTTTCGTTTACCCGTTAAATAGTTGTTTTGTTCTTTATGCTTGTACTTGCATAAAGAATTCCTGAATTACGTGACAAGAGCTTCAGAAACTTTCGCAAATCTCCCCCGGAAAGTATTATTCAATGACCGTATGAATTTTTTGGATCTCTTACGTATCGGTAAGGCATCTATAACGTCATAATTTTATTATTCCACTAGAAATAGTACCAACTCGGTAAATCAAATACAAATTTCATATTATACCATACCTACAATACCTAGTTATGACACTGGATATTTTAGAAATTATTATCTACCGTATCAAATCACCATTAGATAAAAAAGTATAAGAATCCTTGACCTATTCTGTTAACACGAAGTACATAATCGATACAAACTAACTAAAACGATGGATATTCAACGTCACTGCAGGTCTTCCTCATACAAGAGTTCATGACTAGTATTTCTTAAACTTACTTTTGAAGAAACTTTACTTGAATCCCTAGAAAGGCACTCTTTTGGGACTTTTGCACACTTCTATAACGGTGGTTAGGTAGAAGTTTAGTGATTTTTTCATCTTTATTTTATTCTGCAGTAGAACTTTATGTAAAACTTGCCGAATATCGAATGTATTGTACCTAATGTAATGGTAGTAGTGGCTCAAAGCAATAGTGTAACCTTCAGGGCATAATCAACATGCTGTTTGACGTGACCATTGTCTAGGCACCTTTTTAATAAAAGGCTGTTTGAGTCAAATGAATTTCCAATACTTTCACCACAATTCGCTCGTTGCATTCATGTCATGTGCTCACTAAATGAATCTGGTAATGTTCGGTATTGCCAACCACCACTTATGTTGTGGTTGCCCCTTGCCCTTTAGACCATTAATTTTTGTATCAGTCCAGAACTGATGGTATTCTACGAAAATTATTAACACAATTTATTACAGCATTGAACACATAAAGCTTCACTGACACAAGAGAGATTGCAGCGGAAGTTGATAAGAATAAAGGAATACACGTAATAATATATTCTACGTGTCCTCCTTTTTTTCTTTCAATCCAATTGAATTTCGTTCTCTGAAGGAGAGTATTGAATCATGAAAATTTCGATTACCTACTACTTAAAAAACTTCTGTAGAAACGGTGTTTTTTTCCTTTCTATGTGTTCCATTTACCCATATATTTCTTTTCCCAGTTTTCATGGGTGTGTACATATAAGCCTGCAAGTAATCCTGCGCGTCTTACCGCAAGTAATACTTTGTTCTCGTGAATTACAGCAAGAAGCTGTTTTTCTTGGAGGTACAGATTTACAGATATATGTGACTACCTATGTGTAAAACCTTATATATGCATGATATCCATTTAGTAGACAGCATTTCTAAAAACGAAACCATTTATCTACGTCATCAACTTATACAACAGACGTACATTGGTCATGAATGAAACACCTTCCTTCCATCCTTCTTTGCTTTTTCCAGTATAAGATTTGAATAGAAATGTAATCTAAATTAATGTGTGACAGAATAATGTAGGGGCTGCTAAGAGCATTATTGTAATTACGAGCATTTCTCATTGTATCTCCAAATTAAATTCTTACTACATGCAGGTACATAGTAAAAAATCCGTACAGCAAGAATCTCCAGGTACAATAAATTACCACAATTTAGAAAGTATAGACCAGATTAGAAATTACCTTTTTTTAACTTTACTGATTGTGAGTTTGAGATTTTTGAAGTCCACATGTTTCAAAATAATGAAGAAATTAAAGGCTACGTAGGTACAATGAACATCAAGTCAATGCTCCATGTTATCAATGGTCAGCATAATATTGACCCATGATACACTGCTTTCACTTTACTGACTCTGTTTATCCAGATGTTTACTTTTGTACCTTGTTTGAACACGTGTGTCGTTGAGCGATTCAATGTGTCATTGTGATGCAACTTTTACTCGGTCTTTCTCTGATATGTCAGAAAATCGGTTGTATTAAAATTTTCCCACTAAATTGAAATGCATCATATATTTCTCATAGTCCACACAACAACCACATTACTTTTATCTATGGTCAGATACCCTGTGATACACTGAAAATGAAAATACCAAAGTGCAGCGATTCGGTACTAACATTGCCGTGCGTGGTTATAATGCTAATACTCCGAAAGCCTATAATATAGCCTTTTTATTATTATACAGTATGATGGCTCGGCTGGTAACATTGCATCGGATTTGCATATGAATGGCTTTCCCTTTGCTTGAAGTCATGAACAATTCGCGTGCATTTCAACAATCAACTTTAAAAAGAAGTACACACAGTCCATTTACTTTCAAGGTGCCTCTAGACATACCTACCTCCTATACCTATGGCAGTCCATTTTCAAAGCATATTATTGTCTGACAATAAATGACACCTTCAAAAGTGGCACGATTCCTTATGTGAAGAAGTACAATAGTACAAATCTATTGTATAGCATAATGTAGAGCAAAACCCAATTCTCCCTTCTATATATCTCTCTGACTGAAAGTAAAAGGATTTCAAATTGCGGAATTTTCACATTCTGTTACGTGTGATTATAATACTTACGTCCTTGAATGACAGACCTACGTCAATGAAAATCATGAAACCTGAATACTTCATTACATTACTGTTTCTCCTATGCTCATTGAATCTGTGTGGTAAATAGGAAAATGATGTCAAATCAAAACGAAAAAATCTAATCCCTAAATGAGAAAAACATAATAAAGTATTGACAGCATTATGTAATTACATCCTGCATACTGTAGATGTTCAGATGTTCAGTCAAGGAGTTTATTCACCCATCGGCTCAAAAGACAAAATTGAGCAGTCAATAAAAAAAATCTGTGTAACAGACAAACGGACAGATAGACAGACAAGATCGCCTAAACCTCGACAGCTCGACTTAGCGTGCAGGAAAGGAAAATAATGGTATGTATTGAACTCAAGAATAAAGTGACAACAATCATTCAACAATGTCATACTACGCAACTGAAAATTCCTAGCATATAAATCCCAGTTTCATGTTAATTGTTAATTAATGGAATTAACGGATTAGCTAACTATAATATTTTAATTTATTTGTTATTTGCATCTTCCATGAAATCTTGAAATTCTATAATTCAGCATCTACTCATACTTTACAGTTGGTAACAAATGAACTTACTACAATTCTAAAATATCCAATGTTGTACTTTCCAAAGCATTTTCCACTGTCTTAAAAACGCAGGGGTACGTAGTACGTATGCACTGCACTAAAATCTCAATTTAAAAAATCATATAGATTTCGAAGATGAGCATCTGCGTACAGAACACATTTAATATTATACATTTCTTTCTATCCGTTTGTAATCTAGATTTTATTATATCTCATAGTAAAATGAATGCAGTTTAAAATAACCTTGACCTAGAATAAATACTATGATATGCAAAAAACATAATCTAAATTGCGTAGTCTAGCTAGATTACAGTAAACTGAGTAAACAGTGCATCATTGTCATTGCTCACTTGTGAAACCACGGCTTTATGACATATGATGTATCTCATAAGAATAGCGTTGGGCCCCTGTTGCTACCTCAGTCACAGTTCAATTTATTTCTGCTGCAAAAGACGCATCACAACTCGGATAAGGTAACCCAGGTCTAGAGTAAATACCACACTTGGATAAGTTTCATGCTTAGTAAAACCACGACAATGCAACGCTTTATCATTCAAGTCGGTATATAAGCTCTCACGGTCTCACGTCTAAGTTTCAATAGCTACTCAAAAGTAAGCTGTAAAATACCACGAATTTTATTGTCAGTCACACAGAGCAGTTTCGATGCGCAGTGGTGGCAGTAATCTTAAAGGAATCTGACATCCACAAAACACACCACAATGCTACGTCTCTTTGATGCAGGCCAAAGCTTAAATCTCCCTTGGGTACCACTCAATTCCTAGTTGCCTCAGTTGCCTGCCCTAACATTTTGACCATTTCGTCTAGTCGTAACATAACAATGCCAATTCCAATTCAATGCATCAAACTACGACTTTCCAAATGTAATCGTAAATGATGCTTATTCATCGTTGTTGTAGACGTGTTGATTGGCAGTTAAAGTTTAGGGGTACTCAGAAATAACATCCATGCCAATATATACCATCCAACGTATTTTTATGATGTATCCTTTTCCTTCCTACAGTACAGTATTCTTTAACTTGTTGGCTTATGATAACTTATAATATCTGTACACTATAATTATCTCTCTTTAATAAAAGCTAATAATAGCATACCTATAAATCGTATTGCTATATTGTACGCAACTCATAACTCAACTGATCATAAAATATTAAAACTCTCATGGTCTCATAGGAGCCCTAATGTATGTATGTAACTAGTAGGAGTACACACCAAATTTAATTGTGTACAATCAGCTGAGTATAACTACTTATCTTGCACAAGCTTGTTAAAAACATAATAGGCTTTTCAGATTAATATTATTTGTTATGCTTAAATTAGTAGAATTTATTTTCCCAACACTTACTTTGAGCAAGTCAAGACAAGCACATCCCTAGCACATTCAAGTATAAGTGCAGGGACTCTTCATTGCAGAATAGAGAAGGTCTGAGAACCTTTCCATATTATTAGTTTGAGCTTGGTGTATTAATATTTACTTTAAGCCATGTATACAGTAAATACTCAGTATTTGAGTATATTTTGCACATATCTATTTGTAGACAGGTATGAAGTGCATACATACTCAACGGAGTTGAGTACATGTTCACCAACGTTTGAGTAGTCCTAATTTGATATAATTAGTCAAATAGTCAACTGTGCTAAATTTTGATGAAACCCATAATATAACCAATTTGTGTAGCAAGACTATGTACTTATTGAGTGACTAAAATTGACATTTACCCAAAGTACACTTGCATACAATTGTGGACTATCTGATTGATTGAATGACTGTTTATATGGCTATGCTTATTTAGATGATAGATGAGATGGCTGATGCACGCTTAATAGATACCATGAGGTTGAGAAAATACGGATGAGTATAATATTTCATAACGAAGATAATATTTATTCAACAAATTCAGGACTCTACCTAAACCTGAAACAATGTTTTGATAGAGTAGGTAAGATTACGGTATACAGTATACTATAGGTAGTAGCAAAATCAACTCAATCAATTTTGCTAGTTTATATAGTTTATTCACATATTGATATTGCAAATATGCATTGTGCAATATAAGTAGTGTAAAATATTTCAACAGGAAAAGTACCTGAATTTTTCCATTTTAGAACCATTTTTTATCATGCGATCGAATAATTTACAATGACAACTTGTCGCTGCGTATCTCTGACAGCTATAGTCTTAAACATGCTAACAAAGTCTATAATTTTTTCGCATAATTCTGGATGTTCCACGAAAAATGTCGCCAGCTTTCCATAATCTGATCACTCAGATGGTTCATGCACATTCACTGGCAAACTAGCAACACCACCCGTCACCCGTCACCCATTATCAAGGTCTTAAATCATGTATTGTTTCCTCTATTTTCTATACATAACATTTTACTCAATTTCAATACATATTACCATGTGCGTCTCTCCTGTCTTGTTACTGTTTAATTTTCATTGTTAACATCCACGCGTCAATTTATGTCTGTAATTCTGTACATAGGTAGGCAACTGACAAACTGTCAGTAGTGATGCCCCGAATATTCGGCTTGCCGAATATTCTGCCGCCGAATCGGCCATTTTGCTGTTCTACCGAAGCTTCG
>JAQFYB010002958.1:0-21614 GCA_034694085.1 Pogonognathellus longicornis | reverse complement strand
TTACACCTTTTTTGATACCCCCAGATAACCTATGGGAAGTTTGAACCAATTTAATCCACATTTTATTGAGTTACGACGCACGAAAACCCTTTACATTTTATCCTTTTCTGTGACCTACGTCACGGAGAATGTAACCGAATGACCCCATATTGACTGACACCTTTGTTGAAACCCTTACATGACATATGTGAAGTTTGGACCAATTTGATTAATACGTTCTTGAGTTATGTTGCACACACACGGATAGACAAACAGACAGACAGATTCAAACTAAAGTTTCTCCTAGACTATTTCCCATGTATCATCCTGTCTATCATTCCTAATAAGTGGCTCCATAATAAAGCCTGAACTTAAAAATATTCGACTAAAGTATCTACTTATTATGGCTTTCCTCCAGTGTAAAGTGTTTAGCATTTATGATGGGTATTAAAGGCAATTGAAGTCGCATGTCAATGGCTGTAATTGAAATCGATAAGTGTGTGAACAAATGCTTATCACAACGTCATTGTCAATACTCATATTCATTTGAACAGCTGGAGAACTCGTAAACTTCTTGATAGCTCATAAAACTGTTCAATTTTCAAAACGATATGGTTTTCACGAGATTCTATTGAGTTGACTTGGTTCGCCTTCTGCATACATTCGGTGTGTGTGTGTTGCGTTGTTTGAAACGGAATTCGCAAGTTTACGACGCAACTACACACAGGAAGGAAGGTAGCATGGCAGCAATATATGGGAATCATAAAGAAAGGAATGGTCACAAGTGCGTAGCCACGTACACGGTATATATATCACATAAAATAAGAACGCGTATATCATGGCTGGGACGACATTTATTTGTAGCTTTAACAATGGTTTCGCAAAATTGTTACCAAAAGTCTGATAGTTAAAGACCACTAAAGTAAGTGATGTATGTATACAGATAAGGCATAGGATATCGCAAATACATCATATAAGGTTGAGACGCAGCAAACGTCTGTCATTCAAGATCGTCACTCGACTGTTCTTGATTTTTGGATTCTCTCCGTCCTTTAGCAGTTATTGTATTCTCGTATTCAGAAAATAAGATCAAGGAGGGTCATCGATCGAGACAGACGACATCCCTATGGAATCTGCCACTAACTTTGTCCTTACACACAAGAATTCCCTTCTTCCACACGACATTCACCAAACTCTCATAAAAATATATTATGAACTATCTGTAGTATTTCGTTCTGATCTTAGAACAGATGGAATCTAAACGTATATAAATACCACAATCGCATATTTGCTTGTATATAAATATAGTCGGTGTGGTTTTATTTTACCAAAGTTAATGGTTGAGAACACAGAGTCGAGTCGCGGATAAAATGGTGGAACAAGGAATCTTTTGATTTAGGCAATAGTTCCAGTTCCGTTTCAGCCTTGTACGGCTTTTCCCAGCTAACTTTTTTAAATAACAGAACTACTAACTGAAGACAGGAGAGAAGAAAATTGTTTAGGTGGTGATGGTATGGCAAATGGCACTATGACATTAACCATCTGTCTGTTCATGTTCCTCACATAAAGCTAAAGCCACAAGTTAAGGGTAACCAATCTCATAAAAAGGTTACCTCTGTGAATAACGTGAAAGCTAGCACGGAGGCTTGTGCAGCTTTTCCCACTGCATCTGTCTGAATTTCTTTGTGATGTGGCCGTGTAGTTCTATGTTAATATACTGCAATAGATTTTTATGTATTTCTTTCGGAATGCTCGCATGCACAAGTGTGAAAAAATGTTTGGAATCTTCAATTCAATTTAGCTCGCATTTTGATAAACCACTGTGTGACACTTTGGCATTTGAAGGCACTACAGTAAAAGGACTTTCCAGCTCTGTACTCATCTAGTGCTCTCGTGCTTCCCATCATCCACTTTTGTAAGAGCAGTGAATGTGAAAGCTGCCAGAAAGAAACACGGAAAAGACGGACTCCTTCAGCAAACTTGTATCTCTGTGATGAAAATGAAACACCCAGTTCGTATGTGGACGTGAACACCGAGATGGTATATAGAAATAGATAGTAGACAGAAATACCGTGTAGTAACTATGTGTTGGTTTAGATCATAGGAATGATTACAGTTTTATACGTGTCTCACTCGTATCTCGGTATATGTATCGTTCAGTGTATAGTTTTAGCAATTTTGGGGTTTGGTTTGTCTGGACCGGACTCTGATGATGTATCTTGTATGTTTAAGTAGAGCAGAGAAAATGACTGTGAGTCTGTAGTGTGAAGTTCATGTACAAAGTATATAAATAATACAATAATGCTACCCTCTCTCTGTACTTAAACATTATATTCGCCGATATATCAAGCACGATATAGGACAGCATTCTGTGAATTGGACTGGACAGACTGGACCTGGGATGTAGTTGAAGTTGATGATGGAGAGCAGATAGCGGCTCTGGCTTCCATTTCCTTAAATCATAAAATATCCTTTCTTGTCGTCGAGTCCAAGTGCCACTTGACTGTCTACGACAAGAACTTTCGTACTGTCTTTCAGCGGATCTCAACCAGACAGTCTCACAGGATGTCCACAACTTTATAATACCATAGCGTCTATATAGTACAAAACTTAAGATCTTTGTTTAGTTATTGCTCCACACCTACATTATGTATATAATATATATGACTTTACAGATAGTACAAACGCCACAGCACAAACTGTGGCGAATTATATGATTTCACAAACTGTAATCCGAGTGCCCGCCCTATCTAATAAGTTATATAATCTTTCTTAAGGTTTAATAATTACTGCATCTTACTTACTTAACTATGACCTAGTATTACCTTACTTTCAACCAAATAATATCACTATAATATCCTAAATATTTCGTATAATATGTTGTCAAAATCAATGCTCTATCAAGAAATTGGTTTTGTGGGGGCAATTAACGATCTCATTGCACCCCAAATGTGTCTCACCGCACCTCAAATATGTCTCACATCATGACATCACCCCAAATATGTCTTACATCGTGACATCACCCCAAATATGTCTCACATCATGACATCACCCCAAATATGTCTCACATCATGACATCACACCAAATATGTCTCTCATCATGACATCACCCCAAATATGTCTCACATCATGACCCAAATGTGTTTAGGAGCAGTATTTAATTCTTTTCAGATTCATATTCAGAATTCAAATTTTGTCCTTAATTTAAAAACATAAAAGTTAACATTAGCAAAATCAAATCAAAATTAAAGCAGTAATTTGGTTTTCGTAGTTAGCATTCAGTGTTCAGCAATACATAGATTTCTGAGTATAAGTTGTCGCCACAACCGTTGACCTATTTTGCTGACCAACCAACTTAGCCCAAGTTTTGCCCCTCCAAACTCCAAACGTGTGTGCCAAGTTTCAAATCTTGTAACTTTATTCTTACTGGAGTTGGAGTGTTGACAGACAGACAGACATATATCGGCTCTATAAGACCTCGTGAGGTCTAAAAGGGAGTATATCTAAATGTGACTAACTTATTGTTAGTAATGATGTTGATTTCTCAGCAATAACTTTACCAACATATAATAATGTGATTTCAATGGAAGATAATTATATTCACTTAGGTATATATTTTAATGTGAAATAGAGCAGTTCATTCTTTATTTTGTTATAAAAGCCAAAATTTTTCATTCATTACTTATGTATAGTTGCATTGTATCTTAAATGATATGGAAAATTTTGAAATATGAAATAGATAGGTTTATACTTTATAGTACATACGTGGTTCATACGTACATCTTCGTTCTCAAAAAATTGTTCACTTATAAATATAATCTTATCAGAAATATAATCCTTCTGTTCATTGCAATTTGTACAGACGACAGTTGACAGTCAACTAATTGGAACTTATGCAAGGATGCAAGTAGGTATATTATATAAAAATAAAATGACACAAAATTGAATGACCGAAAGTTTAGATACCTAGCGAGTATGGATTGTTTGTATGTAATGTATGAATCTGCAATTTTCAATGTATGTACACATAAAATATAATATTCCATGTAAAAATGCAACAGTTTTACTCAGTATTTTATATATGTACTTTGGAGAAGAGTTGCAAAAAGGATAATTAATTATAATACACAATCTCAATCTAAGTACACGCCATAATCTAAGTAATTTATTATAATTGTGTAGCTAGATATTTTCATTTTAATTGCTGCATGCCCATAGCTGTTCTACATTAATTTTGAATTAGTGCAGACATGCATTGATTATTTTCCCCAAATAATCAATAAATAATTTCATACAAGATGTTTTTTAATTAAGACTCGTCCCTTTATAGTTCACATAGAACTTCTGATATCAGTAAGATAAAACAAGTGAAATACTATAGTTATATCACATCATATTTACAGAAAAAGTTAATTGAGACTCGAGGCTGCACTTGGGTTGTCTAACTCTCAGTCGCAGCAATCCGCATAATTGAGTTTTGGAACACGATGCATATGAAATGATACTTTTATACACAGTTCTTAGACTTCATTAATGAATTGCTTGGCTTGACTGTGAGAACATATGCTAGAGAATTAATAACATCAGGCACGAACTTTATCAGCACAGAATGTATTTGATTACATGCATGTTGTTTGTTTACGAATGTGTATTTTTCTATAACAAGCGAGTCTCCATATTATAAACTAATGAATTTATGCAATGTGTTTCCAGACCGGGTCAATCATTTATACACACATTTGAACTTTAGCCGACATAAAAAGTGCAGATTCTGAGATTCTGTGGCGTCTTCTGAAGCAGCGTTAAAAATTATGTGTCTGGTGTGATTTCCAATTCAAAAATCGTTTCGGGTCAACTTCGTAGGGTCAACTATGGTTGACAATTACATACATTTTGGCCTCAATATGTCCATCAAGGATAACCTTAACAGATTCGCGTCCCAAGTACTAAAAGCATAAAAGACGTGATACATCCGATGTACTTCGTCATAATAATCCAATTTCTTCTTAGCTCCAGACAGACTCCGTTATATTTCTAATTTCCAAATCCATCATGAAGCCCAATGTGATTATTTTGAGTCTATTAGCCGTAGCTACTTTCACTTTTGTTTCGGCACAGCAATTTTTCAGTCCTGGAAATGATGTTCGTTGCGCCCGAATGTGGGACGACATTAATTACAATGGAAATCAAATTGACTGCGATCAAAATGAGAGGAAAACTAATTTGGGAGAATTCGATTGCAAGGCAGAGTCGGTTGTAGTGAGAGATGGGTGCACTTTGACTATGTTCGATAAGTCTGGATGTCGGAGAACGTTGGAAAACAGCGCATCCTGTCTTTACGGTGTAAGATTTCTTATTATTATCTTTATTATAAATATTATTATTACAGGAATACACAGATTATTAGAACAATCATTTGTTTCAAGTGATGATATATTATTTGTCTCTTGATGAGTTCTCCATTTTATTTATTGTAAATTCAGTGGAACAAACGTGTGGCTCAAACCTGCTGTGAATGCGATGGATGCAGAGGCATTGCTCCAAGAAGTGATCTCACTTGTGCAAGACTTTATCAACATCACAAATGCAGCTCCTGCTCTGGTTTCCGTCTGGAAGTGAATCCCATGGATGAAATCTCCAATTTGAATATTCTCAACAATCAAATCTCATCTTTAATTGTGAAAAACGGGTGCGAGCTTACAGTCTGGGAAGGGTTCAACTACACCGGAAACTTTCAGAGATTTAATGGACCGACAGATTGGCTTGATAGAGTATGTCCTTTTCATTCATTCACTTTGTTTTTTAAGTCAACCTACATAAATGCATGGAGTCTGTTGTACTGTTAATTACATGTAAGAATATTGGTAATAATACAAAAAGACTGGATATTAAGGTGTTTTTATTGAAATGGAACTTTCAAGCATACTATATTAGTTATAGTTTATTTGATTAATGTTCAAATCATTTAATGAAGTAGAGAAATACGAGAACGTGAATTAACTTTGTTTTCAAACTAATATTGAGTTTAACTCTGCAACGAATACATGAATATTATATTTACTTTCTTCTTAAGACACCCCAGATATTTATAACTACATAGTTTTAAGAAATGAGAGACTGTAGTCTGATTAGCCTTAAAACAATATTCAACTATTTGCAGGTGTGGAACGACCGAATTTCATCTTTGAAGTGTTGGTGTTGAGGAAATTGCACTATCGAATACATACATCGGCTTCGCTTTCATTCAGTGTTAATGTATTTATTAACTTTCTTACCATGAAACTTTCAACATTTCGAATATGTATTTCTATTAAGGCTTAGCCTACCTATCTATAATTAGTATTTATAGTAATACTATACTATAATAATATATAATAAGAGATTCTTCTGCTTCTAGAGTTCATTTTTAACTTTTTATAATTATATTCTTAGTTATTTCCTGAATAGACTGTAATGATAATAATATGATTACTAACTATCGATAAGCGCGCCCCAGAATCTCTAAATTGAGAAAACAGCTTCGTATTTATAAATTAATGACCATGAATGGGGAGATATGGCTTTTATATGAATAATATCTTATACTATGTACCTTCATAATTTATAAGGTGTAGGTATAGATAATAGTGTAGTGTAAATTATTAATTAAGCTTTCTTTAAAGTTTGCCTTCAGCAGCTCATCACTGAATGTGTTATAAATGTGTAATCAATCACTGCCACTCTTAGGACAAATAAATTGTAAAGTTTTCGTAATCTCTAACATAATCTTCATGTGTAAACATCCACATTCTGAGTTCACGGTTTACAAGAACTCGACCTCTCTCACACATAATGTTAGGACTTCTTAAGATAAAAGTATTAAATTGTAGTTTGGATGCATCATAAATAACGCCATATTTCTGCATGTAGTGCTTACTTGTACTCGTATTATAGTTATAACATAAAGTTATGAACCAACAAGAGGAAATATTCTTCCTGTTTCAATTAGCATGATAGTAAAGTGTGCACTCAATGCATAAATATTTGCAGATATTTACTAGTTATCTTCAAAGTATTATTGATATTTCATCTTTTGGAAGTATTATGTCGTAATTCATTCAAAAGCAAACGAAGGTTATATTATTTCATTTTTTTACTCTCACTTTTCAATGACAATAAAAATTTGAGATTCAGAATATTTATTAATAGTATCAACATGTTACCAGCCAGAAAGAAAATCATTCATTCAATTTTTCCAAGAAATAGATAATAACGACTCGTCTTCACTAAGTTTTTGTGTCACTTATTGAACTACAATAGACTGTGCATGCATAAAAACTCATTACGTCACAAAACCAATAAGTAAACAGAGTACATATAAAGAGAATCAATGATTCAAATATGCTAATATATTATGTCAGCATGTGTATCATCATTCATTCAATTTCCGATTCAAGATTGACACACTTTCGCATAGTCATTTTTATTTTTTGCTACATACGAGATTGAATGGCAAAACAATGATTTATGGTCTTACAACGAGTAAGATATGACTGAAAGAATTTATTGTTTATTAACAAGTTGCAAAGGTCGTGTAGGAAAAAGCATAGTAAAAGATTTAATGAAGTTTTGGTAATTAATAAATCTTAACGACCCAAATTGCCGACATGTTTGTAAAATTGTTGTCTTTAGTTTTGATAACATTTTCAGTCACTTTATTTTTGAAAGTAGTGACCTGTCGACCACAAATGGATTACTACCAGCCCATTCAACCTGACAGTTTAGTTCCTATAATTGATTGTGCAAAAATCTGGAACTATGCTAATTATTGTGGAAATTATATTGATGTGTCTCAACATGAAGTTATCCTACATTTAGTCGTTTCTAACTTTGTCCCTCTCTCAGCCCAAGTCAGAGACAATTGCTCTTTGAACATTTACAGCGATAATGGACTAGAGCTTGTGGTGAATGCAAACACAAATTGGCTGTGGCAGGTAATAATTACAGCTTCATTCATATTTCAAGAAATTACATGTCTATTATTCATTTGTGTATTTATAAAACATAGTATACCTAAATACCTAGTCGTTTTTGTTTAGTCTATTCATAACGCATATTATGTGATGTGAATGTGTACTGCAATAGAAAAGTTGTAATAAATGTTATTGCTTAAACGTTGAATTACAGCTTGTAGCATGCCCCTATTCAGGGGATGGGCAAACGGGCAATTGCCTCCCCCGAAATCCCAAAAAAGAGGTTATTTTGATCTGAAAGGACAAAATAAACTCTTTTTGTGCATTTTGCCCTCCCCGAAATCGATTTCTGGATACGGCCGTGGTTTGTAGCATTTCAAATGTAAGGTGGCTTGTGCAGGTATTCAAATACAAGTGGGGAAGTTGTGTATTGTATAATACAATTATGTTTGCGTTTCATGCTTCTAAACTATATTTATACGGATTCTTTGATAAATCATGTCGTATGTCTAACAATGAGATAGATGTGTCATAGCAGACATTGAAAGCAAATAATTAATTTTGTGGCATTTCAATGTATTCACGATATACCTTTAGTGTTGGAGTTTTGTAACTAACGCTATGTGTTGCGAATGTAATTTTGGTGAATGTGCTGGAGCGGAAGTTCCCTCGGGAGAAGACAGTTGTGCCATTGTGTACCAACAATCGCAATGCCTAACTTGCAATGGATTCCGTTTAGAAGTAAAGGACAAAGATGAATTTGGACTACTTGAGAATGTAGACAACCAAATTTCTTCTATAATGGTCAAGCCAGGGTGCCAACTTTCCATTTATGATGAGCCTGACTTTCAAGGGAATTCAGCAACTTTGATTAACATAGCAGAGTATTTACCTCAGGTAAGAGTTATTTTTACCTTAAGAGTGGTATTTACTTCAAGTACCTACAGACCACCATTTATTTTAATGAAAGTTTCCATTCATTGCACACTCATGGATGATTTCGTATGTACTGCTGGGTTCGTTAATTTCTGATGAATTTTGTGGTGAGACAGGAGTGGGACGACAACATTTCATCTCTTAAGTGTTTCTGCGACACTGATGGTGTCTCACACGACCCTGCTACTACTACTATTACAACAGATCTGATTACTACACCTATGACTGTAACTACTGCCCTTGAAATAACATCTACGATAGTTACGGAACCACCCACCTCAATAACAACGTCAGATCCACCCATAACGACCATAACTACGATACCTCCGACTACCACTTCAACGGAACCACCCATTACCACTTCAACGGAACCACCCATTACCACTATAAAAACAGAACCACCCACAACAACTGTGACAACAGAACCGCCCACTACAACTGTGACAACAGAACCGCCCACTACAACTGTGACAACAGAACCGCCCACTACAACTGTAACAACAGAGCCACCCACTACGACCGTAACCACGGAGCCACCCGCTACAACCGTAACAACGGAACCGCCCATTACAACCGTAAGAACGGAACCGCCCATTACAACTGCAACAACAGAACCGCCCACTACAACACCGACAACAGAGTCTCACACCACAACACCAACAAATGAACCCGCCTCGACCACCTCTCAACCCACTACTACCTCTACAACAACTGAAATAGCTTCTGTGACATGTGAAATCGTTAAGGATTGTCTGTATTAATATTAATAATGACATTTTAATGGTGTTGGTTATCATAACAAATCATTATAATTTATAATATTCCTGTGTGTACGCACGACGTGGCTAGGTGCAAACATTTCAATAGCATCGGTATTACTAACAATTAGTTATAATTTAATTTATTAAAGTCATATTACTAACTTACACGAACGATATAACACGTAATACCTAGAATCTAGTTACGAAAATGTATCAACTAATGAGAGAATGGATAATTGAACGTAATGCATACATTACATGTATTATAGCGAAAATAAATATGTATTACAATCTGATACGTGTTCTGTTGTCTTTGGTGTTACACTGAATAGAAATAGAACATACTTGACTTGTGTGGTAGTTTGGAGATTACAATTTTGAGGAAAGAATCTTTTATTTTGTAGAGACTTCTATGGTTCATAAGTTTAAAAATGTAAATCAAGCTCCTACTTTTAATTAAGTTACCAACAAACACAGTTCACAAGACTAGCTATTCAAATCATGTATGATTATGATTATTCACTAAAATGTTTATAATATTACTCTAACAAATCCAACTCTCAATTCTTAAGTATCTATATTTTATGGGTACAGCCTAATATTCTAAGTACAACACAAGTAGTTTAACGAGAAACTCTAATACATTTTGATGTATAGGTTTGATATATAGATGTATTAGACACACACACAAGTATCAAGTACATAATGGTTCCTACTGCATCGAGGGACATTGACACGCATTGCTTACGAAATGGTTTACTTAGGTAACAACAAGCTTGATACTTTAATTATTGAACCACCTTCAATTATTGACTGCATTGTAAAGTTTGTTTAATTGTCAACTGAACACTGATGGCTGACGAAATCAAACAGCACAAGAATTAATAATAAACATAATCAATTTAGTATTTGTTTAATCATTTACCGTTACTCCTAATACATACACATACAGTTTCATTATCTTAATCGTGGCTACCGCTATCACAAAAAATCCGAAGTTATCCTTCTTGATCACAATAAATTGAGTTGACTCAATAATAACATACTGTTAACACTAATACTTTTGAATTTATGTACATTGTTACTATTTCCATCACATTTATTACACTTTATAATTGGTTGACGGCATAAAATGTTAGTGGAAGAAGAAAGGTGTTTTATAACGATTTCTTGGGAATTGGTCAACTGAAGTCAATTTAAAATACATTTTACAATCAAATCGAAACAAAATGACAAATATATTTATATATATATAGAATTACATGTTAAAACTTTAACCAATATATACATTAAAATAATCTAAAATACAAATTGGTCAGTGTCTGTCTCTTAAAAGTGAGGCTTTGTTTCCCAATATTCCATGCTACATATTATTATCTATGTGCATAGGTAGTACAATATTTTCCATAAGATACATTAAGCAGTCAATATATCTTCTAAAGATTTAAGCGCTTTTGGTATGCTCTCAATAGAATTTTAACAGCTTTAAAGAGTTGCACAATTCATATAATTCAGCTAACTTTGAAATACAGTTTGAAGAATAGTATTTATGGTTATTGCTGTAAGTACATTTGCATATACCTAGGTAAGTAATAATATTGCTTAAACATTGGTATCTGTAGCTAGACTGACTAAATTATTGACATTTTAGGCAGTCAGTTTGGAATTATAGTCATGTTTATAATCTTACGAGCAACTTAACTTTACTTAACGTAGTAAATAACTATAATATGTTATTTAGAATTTTAAATAGAGTTCTGATTTTAATTTTTGGCTCTTTTCGTTCAATTTCTCACATTCGTTATTGCGTACTGTTATCCAACTTAACTTGGCTTTTGAAACACTAAACGAACTTTGAAGGTGTCCGAATAAGCAAACTGGATACCGAACCCATTTAAAAGACATGTGCAACTTAATCTTATAAGTGAAACCCACTAGTTGTACTAGTATTTTTTAATGTGATTACATATAGTAGCTTAACAATAAATCGGCTACGGCCCGATGTATTATTAATTTAGGAATATATATGCATTCAAATGACTATGATACGACATACAAAACTAGTTTGAAAAATAAAGTCGAGCTTATTGTTCACAAGTTATTCGAGGTCATTCTGGTTTGGTGCATTATGGATTGGACTATTACATAGTATCCTGTAAACAAATAAATTAATCAGAGCAATTAGTTAACATGATAGTCTTGCTAATGAAAATAACATAAATAATAATACAAAACATCAAAATACTTACGAGATTTTTCAAATATATTGGCATCGCTTTGGATTCAACAATCAGCAATTTTCCTTCAGTAATGCGTCATTATTCATTCAAGCAAATTAGATATCACATTATAACAAAGTTCTGTGTTTTAAAGTAGAAAAAATTAAAACTCGGCATACCTTGGCTTATATATCTATACAGTGGATTGTTATTGTCGTTTGGATTTACTTCATAGGAACTGTCACCATTTACTTTAGTCTGATTCTCATTTGACAGTTCTGTATTATCCTTCTTATCTTTCGCAGCAACTTTGCAGGCTTTCCCAAGTTTCTTCAAATTTTTGAAAGTATCCATAATATTCGTGTTTTCCGTTCAAATTCAGTCTTCTTTATTATTAATGAGCTTTTGGCTGAAGATTATGAGCAACCAGTTGTGTTAGTAAAATAAATAATGAAATAGAGCTCGATACTGCTCTCTGGTTTTATTAGATTACTAACAGTAAGTACTACTTCGACATGCACACACACGTAATCACAATATTATATTCAATCCTTGATTAGATATCAATATTCAGCATTACGTTTGTTTCAACCTCCCGAAACTTTATACGTGTTATCACATCTTTATCTCGTTAGTACTAATGCAATCAACTTTCAGTTCGGGTACTGCTTACATATAACTGTTGTACTCCGTATAAAGCACAATGTTACTTATGCACACAATACATTAGAGCTAGGTACATAATGTGTGCAAATAAAACTTCGGTATCAACAGTTTTTTATCTCTCTTTAAACGTTCTTATTATAATACTTCATGACATTATATTTTATGTGATGTCCTTGACTAGAAAATGTCAGTATAGTTTGCAAAATAAAATTACAGACGAAGGAAGACATAACAGTCTGCTGCTAGTAGCTTCGTCTTGTGTCCGATAGCAGCTGATATTGATGTACTACATAGAACTGTTTTCCTGCAATCGGATGCAATACACATAGTCAGAGAGTTGTTATGAAATCCCCGGCTTATTTTCCGTTCTTTACGAGCAAGGGCAGTGTATTCCATGTTTCATGTTATGCACTGCTACGTATTGTCCATGTAATGTGTTCCTATGTTGAGAACGGAGTTGAACATCTTGTATATTACGTTTATCAAGAAACAAGTATACTGACTATTTGCGATAACAGTTTGATTTAATGTAGAACTACATAGGTAAGGAGTTGAGAACTAGGACATGTATCGTTTAAGGATTTTGTAAGTACTATTGTAGGAGCTAGTTTAATAAGGTTTTAACTCAAATCTGATACCTATATACAGAGTTTTAAATTTCCGGTCTTTATCGATCGATTTTCCTTCTGCACTACGTAGCTGCAATTAGAATAGAAAACCTGCATAAAAGATCTCCTGCTTAGTTTCTGGTCGTGCGACAAAGGAAAATAACGCGTTGAATGTTCTTTGTACTCTGTTTACAATTCAATGTTTGTATGTAATGCAAAATTAATGCATAATGCATGACGATAGCAGTGTTTTGTAGAATCTATTGTACATGAGATTTGAATGGCGAATAGAGACTATGGGCGTTTTATACCATGTAGAAGTATTCTATATGTTTAAGCTACTAATGTGGTCTATAGGTTAAAAGATGTCATATTTTGCACTGTGATGATTGTGATGATGATGATATATTTGAGGCGTACACACACGCAAACATTCATCGTAATTGTGTGCTCAGAATATTGTACATTGTGGTACACATACTTCCATGTTTATAACAATTTACTTTTTATGGATGCAGCAGTATATTCTGTATTTAGGACAAACTTACGCTACTGTATACATCTATATGCATGTGCTATGTAATTGTATGTTACACAATTTGTTTGAAAGTAGTATCAAAATTCGTTTATCTTTTGCTTTGAAGTTTCCAAAAATAGAAGATAGGTATTTAAGATAAGACGGATGCTCTGATATAATCTATATTGTAAGTTGTATACATTGTATGTATATATTGTACATTGAAAATATTATAAATTGTGTATATATTTACTACTACTATTACTACTACTACCATGATTCTGATGATAAAAGACAGATAATGTTACATCCCTGTATGCCTTATATAGCTGACAGTCGTAGTGTAAGTGTCTGTCTCATCTATCAAACAATCAAGACAGACGAGAACTTGTGTCTGTAAATTAAATGAAGTATTTAATGGAAGCAATTTAAGCAATCTGCTTGTCTGACTTGAAGCTTTCAAATGCAATAGTATTATGCATAGCTTTTCTTGTCTCAAAGACCCTGCCCACTCAACATAAAGTTATAATATTTCCAAAGAGTACAAGGTTTCAAGTACACGACTACACGAGAACACGAGTGACTTTAACAGTATAATTAAGTTCTCATATCATTATCTCGATCTTAGACATCATAGTTTACAATTAGAAGTTTTTCGGTAATCACATACTGCTAAAACATCTACAAATCTTTTCTCAGAATGAGTTCGTGGTTTCCATTTGGTCTCTCGGTTGGAAAATCTTTGGTTGTTGTGGGTTTTATAGACTTGGTAAAATAATTTTGTGCGGATAAGTGTAGTAATTAATGCAGTCACAATGATCTCACACTATATGTATTTTAGTACAAGCGTGCTCATAATAAGACACACCTTTAACATTGTTAATGACAAATTCTTTATTGCAGATTCTCAGTTTCTCAAAAACATTTTCTGTGTACGGGGAATATCTTTACGAGTCGAAACATCCAGATAAAAATTCCATTGAGTGGTTATGGCAGCTCAGTAAGTGGAACATTAATTAACAAACCCAACTCACCTAATATTATGTTTAAATAAAACTAATACTTTTTTAATTTTGTGCAAAAAGGAAACTTCGAGATTTTGCACATGAGTTTAGAATTTTTCAAAATAATATGTTCGTTTGCTTTATGGATTGGAGTTATATTTCTGGTAAGTAGAAATTCTGCTCACAAGTCAGACATGTAATAACACAAGTATTAAACGTTTTGAATTTTGCTTTAGTGTCCGGGCTTAAATATTTTTGATGGTTTAGTGCAACAGGTTAGTTTTGAAAATGTGGATCTTCTTAACCACCGCAACAGATTTCGTTCTTATAGGAGTCCTCATGCATCATTTGTTTGTAGAGGATTCTAATCCTTCCTGGAAAGTATTTTATTCTTGGAGTTTGAGAATGTTTCTCAGACTTTGTATGGTTTCGGTAGCTTATCACTTTGCTCAACGAGATGCATTTCCTGAAGAAGATGTAGGAGGCAAAAAGGAAGAACTTTTACCTATAGGTGAATATTTACCAAATATTTGGAGATTTTATACAAGCCCTGATTCCAACAATGGACCACAGCTTCTCCTGTCTGTAGATTTGGTACAGGATTAAATCATTTGGCTTGAAAAATGATTATTTATTGCCGGATTTAAAAAACTTTTATTGAAGTCTTTTTTAATTTATGTACCTAGATATGGAGTATTTTTCAAATCTTTGAAAACGAAATGGATCAGATAATTTTTGGAAGAAATACAGTAGGAATCATAAGTGAGACTTTAGAATTAACGTATTCTTTACATAACAATATATAATTAAGGCAATAATACCAGTTAAAGGGGGGGGGGTTAAAATTCAAAATGACTGCGGTTAGTAGTACTTAGTTAGTAGTTACTTATATAATTGCATGTGAATTTAGGAGTGAAAAGTCAATTCACTTGGTAAACTTCAAAAGGTCAGGGGCAGGCGCGTACCCAGGATCATAAGCTGGGGGTGCACAACAAGGTTGTATACAGAAATTAAATATTGGGAGAGCAAAATTTGAACATAAGGAATAATTTAGTCCATAATAGCGCTTATTAATAAGGTTAAAACCAACGCAAAATGCATCAAAATCGGGCGTAGAGCGAATTTTTTGAACTTTGATGGCAAAATACCCTAATTTTTTAGCATTCTGGGGGGTACACGTGCACGCTGTGCACCCACTGGGCACGCGCCTAGTCAGGGGTTAGGTTATCAATGCACTTCTTTTTTCTAGACTTAGTTATAAATAAAAAACACTTGCGGTTACAACGAGTAGTCACTATATATACCCCACTTTTCTTCTTCCTTTTCCATGTAAATTCAGGTTTTCCTAAAGTTTCCCAATATTTCTCAAAATTGTTCGTAGTTTGGGTAGTTTTGAGGTGAAGAACTGAGAAAAGTAGGGTATAGATTGACAACTCGTTGTAGAAGTGTTAACTAATTTTAGATAAAAACATCGACCTTCATAACCTATAACCACGGATCCTCTGAAGTTTACCACGTGCAGGGGACTTTTTTCACCAAAATTTCAAAGCGCTAACCAGGTGTTGCTAAGAACAGCCATCGCCTACACTTAAACCCCCGTTAATACTAGCATAGCGTGTGCCCTGATACACATGCTTCGTTGCAAGTGCACTACGTATGTTTATCGTTAATACTATAGCTAATCCGCAACTAAACAGTTATGAGACAAAATAATTTTTCTTGCTGTTTAGGTTCAAACTGTACACCAATAATGGTAGAAGAAAGGTTTATTCGAACACTGAGAATAATTTTTGATACCGTATTTCTCTTCAACATACAGAAGGTCAGTAACATTCAGCTATTTTTTCAATCACATATTATACAACTTTACAAGTATATTTTCAATAAAATTCATAATATTATAGGTACATTGAAAGTGGAAAATGCGAATATTTAGAAATATTCAGAATATTTAGATTCTGAACAAATGTAATGTACGCTTGTCAATCTTTTGTTTACAGGGCCAACCGGCTTTAGGACGACTTTGGATTGTTCCTTTAGTTTTATCCATCGTCATCAGTGTTGGTATTTTGTTAGTGGTGATGCTCCAGGAACATGGATCCTTACCACCTGTCGTAGCTGGATTTTTTTATTTCTCGTTTATTCTAGATATTATTTTCAGATTCACTGCATTTTGTCTTTGCTTAAAATCATATTCTGCACAACTCGTTAGCAGGAGGTGATTACTTGTAAAAAATTCTTGTTTACGATCTTACATTTTAAGCTGGTCAAAATAATAAACCATCTTTACTGCTGTCTATCCCTACAAGTGCTGACAAAATACATAAATTTATTACCTTATTGACATACTGTCTACAAGCCGACATTTAGCATGAAATCCTGTACGAAATCCTGCTGGGAGCAGTAACTACTTTACAAGCATCTACTGTTTAATATTCAAAATTGATGACATACCAGCAATAGCATTCGTATCATAACATGGTATTGATATTTTACTCGTAATCTTATCATACCATACTCTTTAGGTTATAAATCATCTTTCATATCATTGAACCTAAGTTTAAGTTTATTGCTTTCATGATTCATGACATTACTCAAAGAAAATAGAATTTCTTTTAGCTGCTGCATTGACTCTACTGCTACAGTTTGACTAACACCAAATGGTTAAATGTAGAATACTTACATGTTATCATTTTGTTTCTTGTAAACCGCAAACCAGCATTGGCAACAATTTATATAAGATTGTTATGCATATACACAAATTTTAATTCCGATATACGTACTTCCTAGCTGATGTTCGAGGTGTATCTCACTGTACAAGAATTACAATTATATTCGCATATAGTTCAGTTTCAGTCAGATACTTGTTCAGATTGCTCAGCCGAGGCAACACTCAGCACTTTGAGACATGTACAAACACATGTACAGATAGATAGTATTTTTATTTTTACAGCTATTTACAGACTAAGCTAAGGCTCAAAGACTAAAGACTAGTAGTGTGGGCAACTCCACGCATGTTAACAGTATGCCCATATGTCCCTAAGTTTATAGCTGTGTAAGAATCGATGGAGAATGTATCTATATGGTACAACTTACAAATACAATATGCAGTACTAGTAAATTGCGATTCGAGAGCACGGCAAATAAATAAAATGTTGAGCAAGTTCAACCTAACGTGACTGTGACCATCATTCAGTAGGTTAGTGACAAAGCGAGTAACATTCACTTGTAATTAATTTACTAGTACGTATTGAAATTCTTATTAGATACACAATAGACTTCGTCAATGACACAACCTTCATTTCTAGTAAACACATTTCACTTGTTAAGTCTCCATAATATTATTCGCTTCTTCGTAGTTAGCAGTTTCAAATCTATGACCGGTTTTAGGTTAAAGTACTGCTAAATGTTTTCCAATCGCACATAAACCTTGGAACTATTGCCTTAAAGTTTACTTTCTTTAAAAAAAATCTCAAAATGTGCATCATCGAACTTCCTTTGAGCACTAATTTGCTCGCTGTTGCTTTACTACTACTGGTAAGAAGAAAATTCACCTATACTATTTTAATAATGTATTGAATTCTAATGATGGGTATATAGTGTAATGTGCGTTTGTTCAGTCTTATGTTTCCAGCAGTGCCTTTATTAACCTAATCGGGATGTATTATTCGTTGTATGACAGTTTACTTGGCATGGGTATGGTAAAATTTCACATAACTTATGTAATAAAACGATATGAAGATTCATTCATGAGAATACTAAATGTAAAGAAATAATTTAATTTGTCAATAATTGCACATGTCCAATTAGAACCAAGAAAAGTCTTCGAACTGGGAACCGATTGCTCTCAATTAATTTTAATTGCTTTTCTTTTTTATTCGACGATTTTGAAGGTACTTTCACTTTAAAACTATTTATAATCAATACATTTAATCTTAATCATATTGGGACATTGGGATTTGGGAGTATGGAATGATACTCAGTTAGAATTTAACCAAGAAACCGATAAGGACACAAAATTGTAAAAATGTTTGATGATGACAATTTTTTCAGAGCAATGCAACATTGACTTACATCTGGATTTGGCTACAAAGTGCAATGACAATTTTTTTGACTCTACGATTACCAATTCTTATGATCATTCTGTTTCCTAACTATTACTACACAAGTTTTTGGGATATGACTGCACTATACGTGTTTTCAAGACAAATACTTTGTCTGTACTTAACTTGGTTAAGCTTACTCATGTACAGATTAATGCGATCTAAAGAGCTTGAAGAGAATATTCGTCCATTTGGAAACGGTTTCACTAAACTATGGAAGTATTACACAAAAGATTTCCCAGGATTTGGAACCACAGTCCTGCTAATCATTGAAATGGTATGTATGTGCGTGTGGATTTTGTAGTTAGGAAAACGTTAACTTTGTTTCAGTTTTATATACTGATAAGAGAATTGCAATTTTCTGCTTTAGGTTTGGAGTTTTACTATCTCCGTAGATGTAGGCTACCATTTACTTTGTACTTTTACACAAGGTAAGCAACTTAGATACACTGTACTACATAGTATCGGCATCCTTACCTAAATACAATGCTAATTTAAAATGATTATATTATTTTGTAATCTGCCATGTTTCAAAAATATCATAATATATAATATATTGAACATTTCTAGATCATTATTATGAGATGTATTCCCCAGATCCACAAACTTTAGAATCGATTCTTATTCGTTTGGTGCGTTTGTTCATGGCTATTTATGGCATCGTAAATATTGCAAAGGCAAGTTAATTTTTCATTCATTTATATGCTCATTACTAGTTACACTGACAAGTACACTGATTTTTAATTAGAGGCAATGTTGTGTTATCAATTAAAGGCCAAAATTATGTTTTATTGTAGAAATTATTATGCTAATAACTGTACACACATGTAATACACATGCGACAATGTAATTAGTCATCTGTATCATGTCATCATGCTTTGCTATACCTGCGTTTGCAAAAGATGAGTTTTTCAACTCAACTTTAAATTATTTTTCTAATTTTTAGAACAAGCAGAAATCTCTCAGACCCAGTATGTCATGGATGGCCATATATTTAAGTCTCCTTATTTTCAGTAGCTCTATTTTCTGCTACGTAATTGCAAATTCAATCTATGTTGACGGCATCGACAAAACTTTCAATGATGTTTTCATGCTGAGTTACATTTTTGTTTTTCTTGTGGACATAATTTTTCGATTCATAATTTGTGCCAGTGTATGGAATAACATGTCAAAATTCTATACGTTATTCAATGTATAGTTTAATTCATATCATACTTATACGAATAAGTTTCGAGTAAATAAACAACATGTTTCATGTATACTTATATCATACATACAATATGATTCTATTATATTCATTGTGACAATACAAACAATATAGCTGTAGTTTGTGTTAAGATCCATGATTTGCGATTTAGAGTCCTAAGAAAAGGGGGAAGTGTGGTTTCAGCATTAATTTCTTACATACATAAAGTGGATTGCTTATTTACGACTATCAAAAGGAGTTTGCCTTGAAGAATCAGTTAAAGCGCATTATCTGTATATGTATTCATTTATACCGTCATACAATACAAGTGTTGTTGCCATATGTTGCTCTATTCATCCGGGATTGGTATAATTCTCGTTGGACAATCTTCTCTGTTCATTCGATTAAAACCTCGATGCTTTTTACAACAGCATTTCATTTGGGACGAAAATTAGTCATGATTCGATTTAGATGCTCACTTGAAGCACAAACAGCTTGTACATATTAATACACGTGCAGCCGACATGAATTGTGTGATATCTGTACAATTTCTTCACACATAGTTTAAACTAAAATGTTTGTTAGTTTGTGATTCATTTTACCATGACTTTATGTCAAATTCTGGTCCTTCCAAGTGGATCTGCTTTGGTGGCAGTGGCAGCGTTTCAAACCGTAAGTTTATCAATTTTAAAATAGCCATACTTAAAATCTAAATTTAAAAATTTTGAAAAATCGTTTTTAAAAGGATTTTTGTGTTAGATATAACTGCGATTCTATCGAATTCATTATTTCAGATATTCTTTGTGGTTCAAATAATTGTAGAAGCTGGCTACTACACCAAAGCAGTATCGATTGGTTTTAATGGTATGTTGTATCTTGTATGTTGCCGACATATTATAGCGGAAATTTGGTACTCATACATCCAAGGTCTCCTTTATATTATTTATATAAATAATTGTGTGTTTGTGTTATAATGCTTAATAGATTCGTACAATCTGTCTGTTGATGCGTCGCAAATTTTTGGAACCATTTTATATTGGATTTTTATTTTTCGTGTAATACATGTAGCACAATATAATAAACAAAATAATTAATATAGGTAGTATTTTACACCTAGTTTACTAACTTTGTGCATATATTTTTTACAGAGAACAAAACTAAGTGCCTTCCTATGGGTGTTTGTATATTTTATATCAAGTTTTTTCAAATTCTATCTACTTTCAAGACAATTGTCACAGTCACCAAGCTTCACATGGATTTTCACTGCCCTTATTTTAATCCATGTAGGAATATTTACCTTGTCTGGTCATCTCATTATAAATATATTCCACCACGGAAGCGAACACGAAGACAGTCGACCTATAGGACGATCTGTGTCATTCTTTTGGAGATTTTACAAACACGAAAATCCGGATATTGCCGTAAAATTAGTTATATTGGTTGAACTGGTATGTAGCACATAAGCTTGACTCTACTTAACCTAACTGTATTAATGTACTGCTACTTAACTTGTCAATTTATTGCTACATGAGTCATACGTACGTTTTAACTTATTATTTCATAGGCTTGGTCGGCAATCTCACTATTTGTGTTTCAAGTTCCAACACAATTTCTTAATCTGGAATTTATAGGACATTCTCGTAACTCAAGTTTACATGTTGAATTTATAAACCTCACCAGAAC
>JAQFYB010002957.1:0-21643 GCA_034694085.1 Pogonognathellus longicornis | reverse complement strand
CAAATTCTAGATATTATAACTTGTCGTACGTGCTATAATCTGTGCTGCCAAGATAAGAAACACTAATATACATACTGCATGTAGCTATACCTATTACAATTAAGAAATACATAAAGCGTGTAGAGATGTGTGCAAGTGTATTGTAAATATATAGCACTTGTGTGAATGGCATATATATAAAAATAATGCATTATGGATGATACATACATAGAAGAATTGTTAAATGCTTAAATGTGAAATGGAGAATATACGAGGGAGCTATAACTAAATAAAGGGTAGGCTGACAAACCTGAATAACTTACCTACTCTAACGTGCTTATGGTTTAAGGAGCTTAATATTAAGTGGCAAATATTACTATTAGTGCTAAACTAAGTACAAGGAGTGACTATATAGGGTAGTGTGGTTTGGTATAGTTAGTCTGATGATAATCATATACACGTAGTAAGTTAGCGAGATGGTTTGATTAAGTTTTAATGTCTGTATTTTTCTCTGTTAGTCGGTTGCAGTAATATTGCTATTTGTTACTATTATTGCTCAGCTTGGCTATAAAATAACAATCTGCACTGACTGAAGGCAAGTTGTGTACGTGTTGGGTAGGTAAATACTACAAGACAAAAGTAATGTGTAAAGTAAAGTAAGTATTTATTAGTAAAGTAAGTAGGTAGTAAATTGTAATAAGAAGAGAGAAGTGTCCCTACATGAATAAGTGGTAGTGTGTGTAATGTAAAGTAGTAAGAAGCAACTAAGTAAGTAACTGACTAAATACTCCTAACACTATATAACTGCAAATAAAAGCTCTTGTTCAGTTCATGGACTCCCTAAGGCGGAAAACTTTCCCTTTGACAATCATAATCATAATAATAATGATGATGAAGATAATAGATCGCAGATGGGTCACTTCACAAAGCCAAGTCAGTGCAAACTGCAAAGTGCAAAGCAAACCAGGCATAATATTCTACAAAAAGTCTTCCAATATGCTCTTCGCTTTATGATGGTGTAGTTCTGTAGTTAGAGTTAGCTGTGGCCAGTAGCATTTTATTGCAATTGGATGTACACATTGCAGTGTTTAGTGTAGAATGTACCTGTGCAGATACATGCGTTTTGACTTGCCGTATACTTAACAAGTCAAATGAATTGATCGTCGCATTGCGTAGTCGTCGTCATCATCCTTGTCTACAGCTTTCATTAATTTAGTTTCTTGTAGTATAGTTTTCCCATTATTATTATCCTTTGAATGGAGTCCACTGATGCTCGTACTTAGCTCGCACTGTTTTACTTTACTCTTTGACTTTGTGATAAATGAACTCTAATTTCTAGGCTACCACTTAAAAATCCCAGCTTGCCAACAGCTACGAGACGAGACACAAAATCATATTGCAAACATTCTTTTTGCTTGACTGCTCACATGCACTTCTCAGCTGGATAAAATGCACTGAAACTAGTTATTCAGCTTGTTAAGAGCAAGAAAGTTAGACTCAGACTGCAAACCATGCATCAATGGGAATTCACAGATACCTAACTCATTATTATTAATAGTTACAACAATTAACTCTAAGGACTTGGCAAAATGTACATCATTCAGAGGTATAATGAAAAATATACATCAATTCAACTCTTTTGTACTTATTGATAGCTAATACTGTAATACCAGTACGCTGTATTCGCACAAAGAACAACATACTTATTACACATAATAAATTGTTGACCATTTTAACTTATTTTATTTTGATGTAGAAACAATGCTAGTGTTTTAGATTTATTATTGAAATGCTCTAAAGAATAATAGGTAACTGAATTGTTTAATACACTATGGACACTTAAAAAACGGTGCACCGAGTACCGGGTGTGAGGTTTCACCTTCGTTTAGGAATATATGTATGTTGTGAATTGGTGTCACAGTAAGAGACTTACATGAAATAGGTATGTAATAATAGTGCTCTAGTATTGAAACTAAAAGTATTGGGCAATTGGTGCAATTACCTAAAACGTAGTTAGAAGTGGTGGTTACAAAGAAAATGCAATTTGTCCGTTCGTTCTACGAATTGAACTTTGCTAATAGTATATTTGCATTAATTAGTAGTCATTTTCAGCATACTAATGCCTCCATTAGTATGCAGGACGTTGGTTACGTGACGGGAGAACATTTAGAGCTTTACTGTAACTAAAGTGCGCACATGAAACATTAATTTAACTATAGTCAAAACAATGCAAACAGATAATGGTACCTCCTTACTGCTTAAAGGTACAGTACAGGGTACAACACAAACACTCCATTCCCAAGCTTAATTGTGCATTAAAGGGTTAATGCAGAATGCAGTCTGCAACAAACGTACATTATGTAGTACCTATATACAATTAGAACGAAGTAAATATTTAATTCCATACCTAATTGCTAATAATAATATTATGGTTCGATATCCTCCCGTGATGATAGGGCTCGTTTACTACTTACCTACCAATAAAGATTAGGCATATTAGAGTAAGCTATTTAAGTATAATATCAAACATTAAAATTATTGCATCCTTCAAAAGGTTACAAACCTACATTATGAAGTAATTTAAACCCATTAGTACGACACTTACGCTTAAATAGCAAGCAAGCATTTTGTCTTGGTCTTTCTTGACAAATGTCTTTTCTTTATCATTACATTACAGTGTATCCATTCAATTTCATTTTATTCATTCCAAAACTCTGATGTAAATGAAAAACTAAATATATTTACGAGTAATGAATCACTAGCTCGTAATTTTAGTATACTTAAACATTGACAAAATGGCTTGTATTTTATTTTAAGAAATCTGCATGAAAAAGTATTTTGCAAAAAATCGTTCCTGTATGTTGAGCTGACTCAATAAGGTGGAAATAATATTATTATAAGTAACACTGCTACTGAATAACAATAATTAATGCTAATTGATTTATTTTCGCTGTAAATGTTGTAATTCAAATTAACAATCACATAATAACTTCCCTACTACAATTATTAAGGCCGAACCCAGGCACATGGAAAATATTAGAAGAACGCGATTTCTTTGTCGGCTTAATATGTCATTCATTTGTACCAGTAAAGTAATAGTCGACGCATAGAATTTAAGAGTGTGCATAGATCGGGTGAATAAATGTCAGTAAAACTATTGAACCTTAATAATCGATCTAACAACGTACCTAGAGTCTAGTGTAGGTAATTGCATTTTGTCTATTAATCAGTTCTAACGCTCGTATGCATTTAGTGTAGGCACTTAATATATTTATGCGTCTACAGCTGTCTCGCTGTCTGTCTTTTACTTAGATCTGATGTAATTCCATTATCCTTACTAATGGCTTCATTAAATTAGGAAAGGAGTGTAGACGGGCTGCTGCCACTTGAGGTGTACCTTGCACATTCTACCTGACTCGACCCTACATACAATTGCATACTACTCAACACACAAATACAATTGTAGGTAATTCAGACAAACGAATGTGCAATGTAATTTATTAGTAAATAAATACAGCTAATTAGAACATTGTGCAGTGCTTGACTTTTATAATTGTGAATAAGATTTTATGCCCAGCATGAAAAGGCGAAACAATGCAAAACGACTCAATAAACTAAATGGTCGTGGCTGGAACTTGACACTGACAATTTTCATCCATCCTTTCGTCTCGACTCTCTGCACAATAATGAACTTAGGTAATAATATTTGTAAGAAATGTGAGTTCTCTACTTTAATAGCTGGGGTGTACAGCAAATTGGGCTAATTCTTCCCAGTAAGATTGTTTTGAGTTGCATTGCGTATCAGTGAGATAAAGCATAGTATTTATTTGACATACCAACACCCTACAATGTAAAAGCCTGCACATTATTATCTCTATGCACAGTAGAGGTCTTCGAAATACAAAAAAATGATCTTAGCACGAATCAAATAAATTATGGAAACGTGTGTATGATTTATTGCACTTTCTTGATATAGTTCACACTATGTAGAAAACTGAGCTTGTACCAGTTCGTATATATAGAAATAAAGTAAAATGTGACAGTTGTACGTGTTCGATATGTCTTGTCAAAGGGAGCACAGGGTGAGTTTTAAACTGTAAAACTTGTGACTACGTGTGCAATAAATGCTGAATGCAAGTGTACATATTATCTAAACTTTCAGCTTTTATGTTTTTATGTCTATACATGAATGTCCTTAACTGTGTTTATCTGTTAAAATGTCATTTATTATGCATTGGTATTTTTCTCTAAAATACTACATCATTTAAAATTTATTGCTAAACTAAGAAAAATTCTTTCTGCTCACTTCTTAAAGTTGTAAGTGACTGGTAATGAGAATTACTACACAAAGTGTTTAGTGTAAAGTAAAAACGTTCATGATGAGGAGTCTGATGATGAGAGATAAGTTGCACTTTTAAGCTACTGCATTTACTTTGCGTGATTTTATTTGGCGATAGGGATGGTGCATTGCACTTTATTGAGTAAATCATTCTTTATCTTGTCACTTTTGGATATTGCAATGCACTGCTGCATGCACATCACTCAGAATCTCATCGATATGCCAATAGACGCATCTAACAACAGCAATCTCACATTAACGACAACATACTGGTTAATTCACTAAATGAAAAGCATGCAAATTCTGTTCGCGGCAGCGCAACTACATGTTTTATGTTGTTTTTCTATTTTATGTACAACTCACGTATACTTGTTACTAAAATGTCATGTTTTAATGTGCCAGTTAGCTGTTTTTAGATAACATATATAATATTGCTATTACACTACGTGAATGTCTATAAGACAATATTTTGTGGTTTGGCATGGCTTGGCTAGCGGGTTCTTTCCTCCAACTTGCAACACAACATTTTTCCTACACATACATATTTCGCACACTTGTTTGTATTCTTACTTACCAAATACTTATGTACTCAAACTAACTATGTTGTGTACTCTGTGTATTTATTGTACAAAGTTAAGTGTATTTTGTACAAATGTGCTGATATTTGTTGTCGTGTCATAAAGCAGGGGATGAATTCCAATATACGCTTGTTTGATAGAGGTAAAGGGAGTTAATGCTTGTAATATTCAAGTTACTGTGTATGTAAATACAAACATTCCCTGTAGTCTCTAAGGTATTTTTCGTATGGATAGAATACTGTGTATCCCTCATATACCATAGTATGCTCATACTGCTTTGACATGTATTTTAACAGGAGTAAGACTGCAAAATATTCGCACCTCCCTTAATTCACGATTATGTTTTACTACACTGCTACTACTTTTATGCTAAGGTGGTCGCTAATATCAATATGTGATTTGGGTATAGAAAGGCAAGTTTTTGGAAGACGTGCTCTGATGTATGTATGTAACCGTTTTTACATGATAGCTATGAGAGTGTATGTTAGCTATGTAAGAGTATGTGCTCAACTAAATTTCATTTTGCTTTGAATTAATGTTATGATGTGCTGTACTGATTGCGAGTATTTTTAAAAATAGAGATGTGGAAATCATTGCAGCAAATGTGCTATGAAAGTTGCGGTTTCAGATGTGCTTTTCTTTGTTTAGTTTCCTTTAGTGATGAAGTGCATTCTTTATATGTACACTTGGAATAATATTATAGCAGGTACCTACAAGAGATCGTTCTTTCAGACAAACAATACCATACAGCATTGTGTCCCTATACATTCTGAGACATTCGATGATATTATAATATTTGTTTGTAACTCTATATGAGGTATACCGTGTGATGTCTGTTATTGTATATTTTATGAATGTTAGATTTTCCTTTCAGTTTCCTTTATTGTACTACACCACCAATATGACAAAGTATAAAATTACATTTACGCAATCTCTCTGTGTATTTATTTTATTTAAAAAATTAATTGAATAAAATTGGGAAAAAACTCTGACTCAATGTAATCAATGCACGAAAGATACCTAAAACTGTCAGCACATAAAAGCGGTTAAAAAGTGTCTTATGCAATGCCAACATTAACAAAAAATATAATTAATAAAAGTTAATTAATCATTCAAATCTACTCTTGCCACATAAAAGTGGTCCCCTTGTAACTTGAAACTATTTCTGGCTGATCTCTTATTTACAACGTGCACAATTTTTTTACACAAATACTAAGCGTTTCCTGTTGTTGCCTGTTGCTGTATAAATATACTCTAAATTTCGCTATAGCTATTTTTTATCAAAACGATGCAAATCTCTTGAGTAGTATATAGTATATAGGCACCTTGTTATTTTGCTAGTTAAAAATTAAGTGGCTAAGTGTTAGGTGTCCATAATTAGAGAGAATGTATATCCACAGCATTATTTTAAGGTGGATAAACACAATGTCACTATCGACGCAATTTATTTTGTCTTCAATGAGTTTTATGAGGCTATCATTATCATTACTTACTGAGTTGTACAATAATACAACGTAATCGTGTGTATTTACAATTACAGCTGTTAAAACACAGAACTGTACGAAGACTCCAAGACAAGACAAACGTTCTGTTAATCCGTAGCAAGCACGGTCTGGTCGAAGGACTTCAATTCTCACAGTAGAATTTACATAGACCTAGCTACACAAAGAATTTTTTCGCATGACAGTAATAATAGTAATATAACCGACTGCCAAAAACCTCGCATTCTCATCTGATCCATTATTTTAGGCTCATTCATTGCTAAATTTTGTTATTATCTGTTTTAATGTTGCTACTGCGGAAGGAATTGCAACTTCACACCTCAAATTATGCTGTTAAAATGTAATAACAAGTGTTTTACAATTGAATATTGTAGTAGTACGTCTGCCATTATGAAGAAACTATTCTTACAAACTACAACACCAATACTACAACTACAAGGTATCTCAGTATCTCCATTACATAAGCACCTCGTAGCTATTCTCCTTTCTTTCCTGCTTCTTCGTTGTTTAGAAACACTCACTTCACTCAAACTACAAATAAATGCATGAAAATGCCTTAATACTGCATTGCGTAGTTATCTCTGCTCTGTGCTATATATTTAGCTACAAAAACTCAAATAAGGTCTACTTACTTATATGGTAAACGACTGAAATGAATGAATGCCCCAACAATAAATTATAACAATGATACAGTCATAATACAGTTGCATCACAATATATTTATTATCTGCATGTATATATACCTATGCAAATTGCAACCTGAAGTAGATACAATAAAATATCACAAGTACACGAACACACTGAATTGGATTGTAAACAATACTTATACAAGTGTAAAAGTTATTTGTAAAGGTACCGTAGTGCTTATTCTACTTACTATTGTTGATGTGTGTATAAGATTTCATACATAGTACACGTATACTCAATAGGCTCTTAAATAAATCTGACATATTTATGTGATACTAGTAGGTATAAACCAAAATCACACTACTAAATCTATATTACGGCGGTAGGAAGGAAAGGAGATATTGACTTAAATTTCAATTTTATGTCGTGAGATTAAAATCTATCCTGTGTTACTTGCAGTGGTTTACACGTGGAAGGAACAGAAAATACCTTTCTAAGTGTCAAAATGGAGATTAGTGTGGCATAGTTGCTGTAAGACGAATTTAAAGTAGGATATTGCAATAAATAAAAGGAAAGAGCTAATCATGGTAAGCAGATTTGACAATCGGAGACAGGCTGTGCATCAGTCTGCTTGCAAATTATATTTTTTCCGCAAATATTCATTCACCTTCCTTTTCGCATGGCATGAAAAGAAACGACGACAGAGAGTGAGACGCAGAGAATTGCTGTGCTGTGCACAACTCGTCACAGACAATAACAATATCCTCGCTCGCGGTCTCCTTCTCTTCTCTTTCTCACTCAACCCAACCGCAAAACAGAAATAACAAACATTAACTCCACATAAAAGGAAATAGCGAAAAACAAAGTGACAAATGCTCTTTGCTCTACTCCACTGTCGTCTCCGTTTCAACCTTTCCTTGGCAATAAACTTAAGTAGAAGGATAAATTATTGCCATTAAAGTTCTATCAAATCATATACAAATGTCTTTCCTCTTTCATACACATATTGACATTACATAACTAGCTAGTGCTATTTATATAGATTATTATACAACTTTGTATACCTATAGCCTTCTCCGCCTTCTCGTTTCCTGCTTTTTCTATTATGCTACTCACATTCAACTTGTTTTCCACAATTTATTCTTAAGAAAAAGGCACTCAATAAGCTACATCACCATTTTGATACTCGCATTACATTACTACCAGTATCATAGCTATATGGAAGAACCAAATTCACAGAATGAATGGATACGAATTTATTTGTCAAATATTTCTCACACAGTCAACCTTAGAATTGCATGACAGTAGTTTCACTTTTGCAACTAAATAATTTTCGCTTAAAATAAAGAAATTGCAGTATACGATCACGTAGGTATTTGCCAAATATGTATCATAGGGGGAGCATTAAACATCCCACATCATCCCAAATACAATTGCATAACCTGTAGAAGAAAACCTTGTTATGTCTTATACATTTTAGCCAATATTATGTGGATTATTGTGATCAACTGCTTATAACACTCTTTAAGTAAGAAGGTAGGTACATAGCTTGAGTTAGTTAGAATAGTGCATTATTTAATTGTTCTCTTACATTTTTGACAATAATTACTCGAGAAAGACGAGTGTCAATCTTGTCAAGGCGAAGTTCTCGTAAAATATTCACGTTATTAATGACGTGATTTTACAACTTACACTTGAAGAACAACAAAAAACGTTTCTAGTATATACCTATGGACGTATTTACAATAAATACTCAGCTAAACTGTGCTGTAAGCATATTATACCTATGCATGTAACACAAGTGAAAAAACAAAGGCCACTAATTTACTGCAATAAATAATATGCACACATCACTCATTCAAGTACACTCAAAAGTATATGACATCATTAGCACAGATTCTCTATAGCATGAACAATAGTTTTGAGCTGTCGTAACTTTGCTCTGTTTTTGATCTTATGATCTCGTTCGGGTAATAATTAGCGAAAATTAGGCGCGTGCTGAGACTACCCTGTCTTGTTGATATTGGCCAGAAGGAAAGTACAATAATAATGAATCAGTGCTTAAAAGTTCATTGGAAGACATTGTTACGGAATTTTCCACAGTTTGTATTGTACACACCAAACAAGTAAATATGTTGATTTGTATCTTTATTGTATTTGTTTGGCTCGTTGTTTCTATCGCCTCATACTTTCAGCAGGTATTGAAACAAGAGAGTCGAAGCAATATTGTATGAGAGAAGTGAAGCGACATGACAAGTAAGACAGGCGTGCTCTTCTATCTGTACAATGTCCATCTACTAGTAGTGTGTGTATATGCAAAGAGTGACATTTCCTGTAGACACTTACTTCTTATTAACGAACGAACGGAGTCGAGACACAAACAACAATCGCAAAATCATTAGAAATACGATAGGTGAGAGAATACAATTAAAAAGTACACAGACCAACCGACCGGGCTATCAAAGCAGAGTCTGTGTAACTTTACTGCTTGGCCTGCTGATCATTTCATCATTTATTATTACGCAATCCAATAATCATATTGGAGCTAACAAAGGAGGCTTCAACACAAAATACAACTACCACAGCAGAGCAAATCTGCCTCTGAGCTTCACACATGTGTACACACTATTTTTCTTACTTCCATTATATTATAATTCGGATTACTGACTCTCTGTCGTGATCTTGTTCTCTTTTCGCCGTCTGAATACACAGTTTTCCTCATTTTGTGTTCCTCGAACAAATTACACAGATAGGTTAGCCATGCAATGTATGAATATATGAATATGGCTATATGACACTAAGAAATTAAGATATGTGATACACATCCAATGCATTTCATTTTAATATAAGAAATAGGAAAACTGGTAATGCTACAGTGGATATAGGCAAATAAAAGTAACTCTGCTCATTTTTCGATTACTTGACAGTTCACTCACTCACTCATCAGTTCCTTTGGCTCGTAATCAATTCTGAGTTGACGAGTTGGTTTATTTTATTTTACTTGGATCACATTTTACTTGACTTTGTCCAAGAGACAAAGAAAAATTAACACTGCGAGCAATTGTGTATAATTTACTTATGTATGTATGTAGAATACACCTGTCGCATAGATATTTCTATTTACTAATGATCTGTACATTTACCCATGCAACAATTTCTTCAACTGCGAATGGTTTGTAGTACACTTGTATCTTGACATGTTATTACTACGACTATTATTATATGCATCTGAGTCATCTGTACAAGACAATACGAATGCAGCTCATTTTTCTAAACCTATTTATTTTTCACACTAATTGTATACAGTCTCCTGCAGATATACAAAGTGGACATACTTATTATTTGCATACTGCATTTACATTTAAACACATAAACGCTATAATACTCTAATATATTTTGTGTGCTCTGTAGCACTAGTTGTGTAGTGGCAGGAGTAATGTTTTATGCTAAGAGTGCAAATTGTGTATAGGTACGGCAAAAAAGCAGGGAAGACTTAAAGCCCTAGGTGAAGAGAGCTGCTGAGAGTGGAATGAAGGAGAAGGAGGTGATGTTTTAATGTTAATGGTGATGTTACTGTTGTGTTGTGTGATTTGAGTGTGTGAAGCTACAGGCATTTGGTGTTGTGTCCTTAGTCCTTACCTTACGACTTAGACGTTTATTTGACGGACTGGCTGTGGCTCATTTCATTGCGTTTTGTTGTTGCATTCTACGATGAAATGGAATTAAAGGCCTTTGGGTTATTAAGATCAGCTGAATGTATGTAACTAGCGGCAAGACTTCACGTCACACCAGGAGTTCATGAAAATTGGAATTGCTCCCATTTCTTCATCATCACTACTATCACATCTTTCCACAAACCATCGTTCGTGTCAGTGTGCACAGTCATCCTTTGTAAACCAACTGAGAACTGACTAATGTCATGTCCTGTTTTATTGAATCCAAGTCATTCCAACTTCATTCCACTATTTCTACACTGCACACACTCTAGTCCTATACTGCCACTGCCATCACATTTATACCTTCACGTACTATGCTGCAATAACTCCATACAACTCTATGCCACCTATAGTAATAGAGTAATACACATTTTGCAAATGCACTTTCGCAGTCCTGTTCCCTTTATCTTAAAGCTTTGTGCGTATTGTCTTAGCGAATGTAATATAGCCATACATAGTACGTGATGCTCAACTGATGTCATGTTTATTTGATCATTTGACTTTGCACATTATAAATTATTTTACTATCACTATGTAGTATTGTAATGTAATGTGTGTAACTACTAAATGTAAATAGTGTATACAGATATTACCACTGGGTGTTGGGTATTACCTCATTGCATAACTAATGTAATTTTGTTACCTGAATGACGCATATCTTTGGACGGTTGAGTGTGTATATAAATGGTATATTTGTATGTATATGGAATAACCACTTTAACTTCAGTCATCATCATAATAAGCATATTATAATTATTTAGCTATACATTATACGAAGTTTTCGAATGTGTGTAGTAACTCTTTTAGCCGATGACTTTTATGTTGCATACACTTTGGCAGAACATTGTATTCGTAACAGTAATCCATATTACCACGATTTAATCTTTTAAGGCTTTATATAATTAATTGAAATAATCTACAATAGAAATGTACTAAAAAGCCTTGGTGAAATAATCTGAACCAAATTGACCTGTCTTAAGGAAAGATTAATAAAATCATGTGCCCTTGCCCTGTTTTTGTCCATGATAATAAATCTGCTGTAAAATGCAAACACATTAACAGTTTTTCTTGTTTGTTTTCCATGACACATTAAGTAAGTCAAGTAAATATTTCAGAAATGATTTCACACAAAAATGAATTCACATAAATAACAAGTGCATCCTTTGGTACTGGTACACTGTATTTGTATTTAGTAGTGTAATGATTTTTTTGCAAAAATCTTATTTTCCGACAATTTATGCAGCATATTGGCTAGAAGAACAACAATTTCAAACACCTAAAAATGATGCTTTTGTAAAAGTTTTAGCTATCAAAGTCGATTTGTGCTAAGAACGGTTTGTATTCCTTTCAAGTTGTGTCGCGAATTGAATTTTGACGATTTATTTTTATAGAGTTACGTGATGCTTACTTTTAGGATGGTCAGTAAAATGTATAAAGATGAATACACGGCTTCCTCGATTACAAAAGTTATGAAATACAAATAGAACACAATACATAGCATAGCTACAGAATTTGATTGCACAATTTGCAAGTTGCTGGCTGCACTTTTAATGTAATTTGTGGATTCTGCGAAGACGCTAATTAGCAGTTCGAGAAGGAATAAAATATAGGAAGTGGCAATCTTTCTACAAGCATCATCGACTCACAGTACCTAGGCATATGATATTAATCGTAAATGAGCTTAATGTTTACAACAATAAGTGTTACAATGCTCCTTGTACACGTTATTGTTCTACAGGTACTCATTTTACTCAATATGTCTTACTTACAATACATTGATGATGATGATGGTACACATTCACGAGTATATTTTATTACTATGTAAACTACAGATCGCTCCCAGCATAATTTAATGCTTATTGTGTTCTGTTATTCATCCCAAATGTATTTTATTACTCCTGCATTACTACAACTCATCCAACTGTCTCCCTATAATTATTAAAAAATTATGTAAACAAATGAAACAAACATTAACTTTTCTTGCATTTCTTTATCTTCACTTTCTTGCTCTGTTTTGTTATTTTTCTACAGGCCTATTTTATAATCTCAAAGTGAAATGGTTTATCTCTCCTTCTGATCATCACCATAATAAATCAACAAAAATTACAAAATAGCATTTATAGAAGAAAATTATTGTTTTCGAGTTGATTGTCGACGAGTTGTTAGTTGAGACTTGAAAGTGAGAGCTGCAGGACCCAAACATATACCATACATTATGCCTACAAACTAAAAAGATGCATTCATATAAGCATTTAGTTTTTGTTTTCTTTTAAGGATGCACACTGCAGGCCTTGAGCCACAGGTATTCTAAGAATTTATGCCCCAGTGTGACGCATGCAGAGATCAAATAAGTAGGCATTTCATTTCGTAACCAGAAAAATGTATACCATGTAAGACAATAGGAATGAAAATAAATTCTGTCAGAATGCAAAAAGATGACACAATATTTTGACACATTGTTGCATTGTAATGTTAAGCTGAACTCACGCTAAGACGTGTAAAAATTTTATCATGCCGTTCATATTGAAAATGTGAGTGTGGAGTGGACGATCATAAAAGTAATACCTCTACAACCACATACATTATTTACAAGGCCGTATTCAGGATTTGGTTTCGGGGGGGGGGGTACCTAGGTAAAAAATTTATTATAAATGACAATAGTAGTGCGAAAAAATTTAACTAAATTGAGCCAAAATCAACACAAAAATTATTTTTACTCGTAGCGCGAAAAATTTTGCGATGAGGTTATTTTGCGAAGAGGTTATTTAGGGCACTAAAGTAATAACCTATTTAAAAACCCTAATACCCTCTTTTTTGAGATTTCGGGGGGGGGGGGGGCACGTACCCTACTGCCCTGCCGCTAAATACAGCCTTGATTATATATACATGCACTGTCATTCGCATTTTTGTAATTTATGCCATTAAGCCTTAAGAGACCTACATAACATAAGACAAGTCACATCATGTGAAGGTACACATAAAAACTCACAAAGACAATTAAAATTTTTCTATTGCCCTTTTGTAACAAATCACAAATAAAGAATTATTTACGCTTTTAGTATTTACCATTAAAGCAAACGCTTTACATAGAAAAAATATAACATAAAAATACAGAATAAAGTTTTAAATCAATCCTAACAATCGACTACATTATGTATTATAAAGCAGAACATGGAGAGCTAACAAGGTATTTACACAGATATTAAAGAATTAACATGTACACAGCCCACCCTGTTTTCTGTAAGTTAACTAGGTTTCACTTAACAATCAAGATTGAATTGGGAAAACATATCTACTACACCAGGTAGAAGTAGAAACATTAACCAGTCTCATGTTATTAA
This sequence comes from Pogonognathellus longicornis, assembly GCA_034694085.1. Lineage (NCBI taxonomy): Eukaryota > Metazoa > Arthropoda > Collembola > Entomobryomorpha > Tomoceridae > Pogonognathellus > Pogonognathellus longicornis. The sequence continues at coordinate 7,561 of JAQFYB010002957.1, read as the reverse complement.
ATACAGCGTATTCATATTCATATATGGAAAAGTATCCCAAGAAACAATGGGACACCTAACTCTTCGAGATATTGAGGTTCTTGTATATTTAAACAAGACATTTAAGGATGAACATTAAAACTTAAACCCACACCTTGTTGTCTATGAAAATGCACACACTTGCCTATGTTTACAAGAATGGAACAACAGACATACACACTTATACCCATTTCTAAATCTCATTCGATATTAACTGCGTAAATTACATTTGGTTTATCCCAGACAATTTGATTGCATGAAAAAGGGCGTGGACTGGACTTAATGTACGTGTATGGTTATGAGATGTATGCATTACATTTGTATACAATACAAGGAATACACTTTTAGGTACATAGACACTTTACATGCATGAGACGCATGCAATTGCAAAAAATGACTACCTACTGAAAGTTGGTAATGGTTAATATCGAAATACTCTTTCTGCATTAGGTAAATAGGTAATCGTATATTAATAAAACATGTACAAGTAAACAGCAAAGTTTCCTAGGTCAATGCAGTATGATGAAAGCAACCGAAGACTGACTAAACCAAACACAAAATATTGCTTGTACTATAATAAGGAAATAAATGTAGGCTCTGGTGTACGTTTGTTGCTACTTCGAAATTACTTTCAGTTTCCTCCCGCTTCAATGCATTGGAACGCATTGAAAACAGATGCATGTCAAGCAGTGCAGTAGTGGCCTGAAGTAGGTATCATGTTTAATATCATGTATGACTTAACAACGTTAGCGTGAGTATTAGTAGGTACGTAATTGTACTAAATAAATAAACATGTGTGGTCAGAGTAGGTAGGTAATTAGTCTTCAGTAAACACTCTAAACACGATAAAGATTTACCTATTTAGTAGTAAGTCAATCAAGTGCTATTCATCAAGATAATGTTTTGCGCAATTAACATTAAGACAAATTTCAAATAATTTGCAAATAATAATTATGTGCAGATAATAACAGTGTTCGACCATGATCAGCATGAAGCTTATTTAAAAATATTACTACATCCAATTTGTTAAGAAACTTTTGCTCCAATTTGTAGCAATTATCAATGGTATATAAAATTATTTTACCAATATTAAATAACAGATTAACATTAATTTGAAAAAATTAATAACGTCAAATGTTCTGTGAGTAAATCCAAGTGTCCATTTCATGTTGGGTGATCTGTGAACAATACTTGCATACAAAATGTCGTATGAAAACACATGCACTCCATTTATATAAAAGTATCATTAGTTTGAAGAAAAGTTGCAAGTATGTCACGATCTGCGCTGTGACCCCACCGCGGTGCAACCTAGGTAGGCCAATCTATGAAGAAATTATACAGACTATGCATACAGTTATCAAATCATCATACGATCATGATCAAGTGTAAACATTGTCTTAACCCAAATGGTCCATTCAGATGATTTGCTGAGGCAAACTACAAATTATAGACACCCTTCCATTTGCAACTCTCAACTGCAAATTAAATATTTTAAACGATTTGAGTTAGATATGAAAATCCCTCTCAGTTACTTCGTTACGTTGATAATATAAATAAATAATCACAGTGGCAGGGCCCAGTGCGATGTGAAATGAAGTATAATATAGGTAAATGCATTGTTGCATACAGCCCAGCTAATATGTTCACTTGTAACTAATAATATGATGTCGCAAGAGAGAATTGGATAAGCATTGACACGAACCAAACTACTTTATTATGTATTATTAAATTCACTGGCATAATGGACACGGGTTTCATTTCTATGGCCTTGTGAAATATACATTTTATGATTATAATAATAATAATGCAGGCATAACAGCATTATGAAGCCCAGGAATGACATTATATAGTAACAAACCAAATGTGCCTTATTGCACATCAACTTTATGCTATGCTATGCACAACTTGACTAGGTATCGCAAATAGTCATAATTCACTGTAGCATTTTATACATACAAATGTTCCCCAATTTTATACATAAGAAATTTTATCTTTTATGTAGAATCGTTGAAAAACATTAACTTCTTAATGCAGATAGCATTGAATTGTAAGACTATTAAATGTTTACAGATGAATTCCTGTGTAATTCTGACTTAAGTAGAGTCGTAAAAATCTATCACAACAGATCGAATCACGACTTTATGAAAAACAACCGCTATGCACTAAGCAGGGATAATTTATTAGTTTTTGTTTTATACATACCATGCATAGTATTTGTTTATATTCACGCACAAGAAAAACAGGCACAGTTAATCAAGGGTGGTGTTGTAAACCAATTATTTCAAAATTACTAATTTCTTTGATATAGGTAGGTACGTATACTTAAACATTTCCTGTCGTATTTTGTGTTAAAGTGTTAAAGATTTCTGTGTGTTTCTCGTGACTCCACTATCCGAATACATTTTATGGCATTATACAATCATATACTATAATTCTATATTTCATTGCTACAGCTTGCTATATTAGGAAAAGAGCAAGGTTACTGGAAAAGAGGTACAAGATCTATTGAGTATGAAACATATTAAATTTTCTTATATGTACTTGTATTTTTTTAAATGGCAAGGGGGATTCTAAAGACTTATTTGTAAAGTTGTCTTGTAAGTAAGTATACCTACTGTAATAATTTTAGTCACCTTTATGTGGCTGATATAAATAAATTAGTTAGGTGAGTCTTTCATGTGGAAGCAATGGTAATTGTAAAGAAGAATTTGTAGTGAAAGATCAAATATTATTGTTCAGTCACGTCGAGTTCAGGTTAATGTATACCAATTTTGGGTTTTGCTCACCCATCCATGATTTTCTTTGGTTTACCAATTCCATGAGTAATAAAATTTGATAATAGCAATAATCATAATCGCAGCAGCGGTTTGGTATACTACATGTTTTATTCTATTCACCACCACTCTTATCGCACGTTATTGTACCAAGACCCAAAGGACGACTTGATAGAACTTACATATTATAAACATTTCATTCACGATCTTCAATGATGACGTATTTACTGGTTAAAGGTCTTGGTATCTGTAGAATCAATTGTAAATAAATTTTGCAATCTCAATTATAAACGATAGAATCTCTCAACATACATGCTACTTACATGCTAATATATAGCAAACACTTAGGCACTTTTAAGAACAAAATAATGATGTATAAAAATACAGATAATAATAAATTAACCTAACCAATCAGCTAGATGTTCTTCTTTCTACAATCTAAAACCAATTGTTCAATGAAATACTGTAGTTTGCAAGGTGGAATATTAATTATTGTCAATGGAAAATGTAGACGCAAAGTTACACATTGCATGCTAGAGAAGTCCAATCTAATATTAAAAGTAGACTTACTACATGAACAAAGTCAAACGTGGTTATTGTACAGTCAATCGTCATTCATGAGATATCACTGAATAAAATTGGGTACATATCTATAATGATCTAAAGATCATTGATGAATCACTATCAGTGAATGGTTCAAATATTATGATAAATACGAGTATACCTACTTCCTCGATAATTATTTTTGTCCTTAGCAATTCCATTCTTCATGAATGCGAATATAGTAATCATGTAACTTACCTAACTTTACACACAAGAATATCCACTTGTGAACGTTTACAGTACTATATTACAGTAAATGTACTATAATGAACAGGAATTTAAACAACTGAAACAAATGTAATTAACTATTTCTTATTCACTACTATTATATTAGACAGTGAATGATTAGTTGTACATTCCATGAATTGGCAATAACAAGATATTAATAGCAGCAAATGAAGTACTTGCTCTAAAAAACGGTTTAAGACATTTGCATTAATGTGCTTAGAATTCAACAAACTCATCCACAAGAAATTATCTGTAAATTAGTACCTACTGGATAGACAAACCGTTGAAAATAAGCCGACAATAATTAAACAAAATTTATTGCGAGCATTTAATCGTAGACTCCGCGCTTCAACTAACATTTCTTTCTTAAGACGGACGTGCATCTTAGCTAATTTAATTGAACTACATATGCATTATTGCAACTCATTCATTAGTAATAGCATTAAACAATTAGAATGCAAAATGCAACCATGTAAAAGATTTGTTTCTCTTTTTTAACTCACATCAGAGCATTATAATAAAGAGCCGCTGATTGCGCTTAATATGTACACGAACAAAGACGAAGTAGATTTGAATTTGATGTGCTACGGTTGTTAAGTAAGTGTAACATCACTATAGAAAGATACACTCATTTAATTTCACACCAAAGCACTCTACACACTCAAAACGCTATACGATTACGATACGAGTGTTTATTTACTATATTTAGTTTTTGTGCATTATCCCGTGTACTACTAGTGTAATAGTGCAAATCCGAAATGTTTAGCAAAAAGCTCATCATTCTAAAAATATCTGGGCATAATCAAAGAGATAAGATGTTTGCCACACAAGTCACCATTAGATGGGAAGTGTGAACAACGTAAATAAATACACATGTATGGAGATACAGCAGCCTCTTAGCTTGTGTTAACCAAATTTAACTTATAGCTGCTGTGATAGTGAACTCATTCATTATGTCTGTACAGCAGAATTGATATGTAGGATGTGAATTTTGCCGACGACAAAAAGTGCTGGAAACCCGTTTTTGTAAATGTAGCTTATTGTATTGTGTGAGGGTTGGAAAAAACGATGTAATCGCAGACTAATGTGATAGTATATAGTGACAAGACAACAGATAGTCTCAGTTCGACTGACCTTAAACGATCAATATCTGTACCATTCACAGATGAGTGGTGTCTGGTGTTTTTATGAAAACTAAGCTCTTGCTATTAAACCTATCACTATACAGTACCACCACAACGTTTTGTTTGTCATTATTTTATCATTTTAAGACACTGATATCTCATACCTGCGTAAAAAAGGAATGTACATGCAACTGAATCACCTAACTCTACTGTCTCAGTAACTTGCATCTTGCAACTGTGACGTTAAGAATTATGATATATTTTATAAACTTGATAAAATCCCTTCACAGCAGTTTAGTAGAGTCAGGTATGTCTATGTATCATAGTAGAGATTAGAATGGTTAGACATGCGTTTGCGTATGTACTTGCTTGAGTTGCCCAACAAAGTGCTAGTCACACTAATTATAACACCTTGGATTGATTTTCCTTCGGCTTTGTACAAAGAACTTTTGGCCAACACACGCTTTTACTAAGCGTTATTAGGGAAAACATACAACTATGTAATGTATATATCCAAAAATCATCACACACTAACGATCTTTAATCATAATTGCTGCTATTTTTCATTCTCTCGTTATTTTTGTTAACGCACAAACATTTTCAAAGTCACTGCTTGGAACTTAATGAATGTATAGATTATAACAATACAATGCAAAAGCATAGGTATCTAATTTTTAACTTTTAATATCCCATAATTTAGTTTTTCCATAATAATTGGTTACATAATTGTTTACAATCTCGAATTTACCTTTCTTATTAAGTGCTGTTCACTTTACAAAGTATTACTAATTGTGGTATTTGTATCACTGAGAATAAATCAAACATACAGTTTACACAATTAAAATTCGTTTCGTTATTTTTAAAGGAGCATGGCAACTCGTGCCTTCCGTCTTCGTGGGGCGAAAAGTGGTTTGTTCTGTAAAAGCGAGTCAAGACGGGACAAGTAAACTAAGTAAAGTAACTCACTAAAGAACAATTAAAAGAGAATTCCAAAGTTGCGCTAACAATAAGTTAATGAATATATCCATTGTATTCTGTATACTATGTATACGTATCAGTTAAATTCTTACATTGTTGTTCTTCTGGTTACAATGGTTGCATTAATGCAACTTGTACGATAAAGAGTACCAGAATACTTTCCGAAATTATGAACAAGACATAAGGGTAGTACTAGTAAATGTAGTTTGCATGCAAGTCTGGTAACAAATACGGTATACATAACGTGCTAAACGCTACTGTACTCGTTTTGATAATTATTTGCGGTTGTGGTAGTATTAATGGCATTAATACGTATAATAATAATGCAGCCAACCACCAGAAGCTGTACTGTATGTACTGTACATAATGTAGCGTTGCTTGAATGTTATGTGACTCATTCTTTGTTGAGTTGACTATAATATGGGAAATTAGACTGTGACTTTACAAGACAAGACACTTATAGTAGTTATAACTATCTGTACACTGGCAATCTAGCAATGAATTATGGCTATGAGCAGAGGTACTCTATAAAGGCAAGGCACACATTCTGCATTCATGTATTTTGTAATTGGATAAAAAATAAAACCAAGCTGGTTTACACTGGCTTATTTAATCTTATGTGAAGGATGCATGAAAAGGTTGCCAGCCAGCAGTTGATGGATGAATGAAGCAAACATTCATTTCTGTATGAATACTCATAATTTTTGCACTCTGCTTGTAATGTAATGTACATTTGTACAAGTTTTTACACTCTATGGTCAACATCAAAAACCGTTGCAGTTGTAAATGAAGAAGAACAAAACTTGAATTTCATAGTATGTGAATGGAGAAGTTACTAGTACAGGAAATATGGAGAGAATTTAATGGAACAAGTATATGCTTTAGTCAGTTAATAGCAGTCGGTGTCATAAATCATTGAAGTGTGCCTTGCACGTAAGGATGAACTCTACAAACACCAAATGAGTTAGAATACGAAAAAAAACTCCTGTGTCAGTATTTCTTCAAGGAATAGCAATGTCATAAATGTAATTTTAGATCCTGATTGACACTGAATATTTTCTATCTCTGTAATTGGGGATTGGCCCTGGACATCAAGTCAAGACACCTTTTATTAATCGATTAAATAGTTAAATGAACGATAAATAGCAAACATAAAAGTTACTCGAGGTGAACTGAAGGAAATAAAACAACCTGACGTAAACCGTTTAACTCAATGAAACAGGAAAAACTCAAAAATACAGTGAATAGATAACATACCTAAGTATACTATATGAGTGCAATGTACAGAGTCCTATAAGGAATGCAAAACAAACTTAATTGTTAACATCTCTGATATGTGAACGCTGTGTGCGTATAAGATTATAATTGCTAATTAAATTACATTACAGGCAGCAAAAAATAATAATTAGGTAGCTAGGTACGTCTCTCTAAAGGCAATGATCAAGTCATACAGTGTAACATAGGTAGGGCTGTTTTAGTGCAACTTACTGTTAACTCGCGTGTGTTTTGTTCTTAAACACACTTCTGTGCAAGTAATAACAACTAAAAGATCTTGAAACTACACAGTTAATCTAAAACCAACTCCTGGAAACCTTAATATATCTTTATAACAACACATTTAAAATTTATAGACATACAGACGAGACAGATGTATAGCAATTGCTTTAAAGTATACAAAATAATACTACCTGTGTATAACTACCTGTGTATAAGAATAAGATATATCTATGTATCTTGTAGGTACTCTGGCGTGAAATAATAATTATTATTTTATTCACAATACCGGCCAACAAAACGCATTACAAGAATGAATAGGACCCATCACTACATACTAAT
>JAQFYB010002956.1:0-21647 GCA_034694085.1 Pogonognathellus longicornis | reverse complement strand
AAAATATCTCAGTCATAATTCACCAGTCTTTAAGAGAAGTTCCTCTTAAAATATAAAAATCAAGGTGAAAAATCATTAATGAATGCATTTAAAACTTGTAAAAGATTGACGTCATTAAACATGTCTTTACCTAGTAGATACCCAATGTTCAACCTCAGAATGGGGAATAACCTTTGCTCACATTGTGGCAAATGTTATTCTAACAAATTTAATTTGGACAGACACATAAACAGTGTACACTTCAATGAAGATTATACGATCCCAATGAAACGTGCTAAATTGGACACATTAAGTCAATCTAATAAACTAAGTAATCATAACGTATCACATAATGAATCTTATGGATTAGAATGTGAATCAGAGAGTTCAGATAGTGAATCCGATGAATCAGAGGCAAACCCTAATGAATTAGACAATGCGTCTGAATCAACCCTGAGCGAATCTGAGGATGACATTGAAGCAGACCCTCGAGTTTTGTCTATTCACTGCATAAAAATGTTCCAACTGCTAATCTACAATGGAGAACTCGGTGAAATAAAAGTCACAAAACGAAATTTGACTGACTTGCTTGATAATTTGAAATATGATATGATTGATGATGATGACCAAGAAGAGAGTACTGAGGACGAAGACGAGAGTACTGAGGATGAGGAAGAGAGTACTGAGGACGAAGACGAGAGTACTAAGGATGAGGAAGAGAGTACTGAGGACGAAGACGAGAGTACTGAGGATGAGGAAGAGAGTACTGAGGACGAAGACGAGAGTACTGAGGATGAGGAAGAGAGTACTGAGGACGAAGACGAGAGTACTGAGGATGAGGAAGATAATATTGCCGACGAAAAATACAATTTAGATGAACAACTTAACGGCTTACAATTACAGATCATTAAGGCGGTATTGAAAGCAGCGGAGTATAATGTTTTTAGTTTAAGAAAAGACAGATTCAAAGAAATAATTAATTGTTTCTTCAACAATGAATTACTAATAAAATAGTAATACTCATAATATTAACTCTTGTAGGTATCTATTGTTGTTAATATTAAAACTGAAAAAATATTTTACTGACCAGATATTCTTGAGTTTTTAAATTTTATTTATCATAATGATTTGCATTGGAGAAAAACTAAACTACTAAATTAGTAGTTCGCATCAAATAAATTAGTAAGACCATTAACCTCATGAGGAGAAGAGTGTTCCACATAAGAAGCAGTGCATTCCTCATGAGGAGAAGTGTGTTCCTCATGAGGAGAAGTGCATTCCTCCTGAGGAGAAGAGGTTTCCTCATGAGGAGAAGCGCATTCCTCATGAGCTTCCTCATAAAATAAATTCAAAACTTGATTGCTTCTGCTCTAAAATAATAGAAAAGAGTACCAAAACCAATGTTTATCGTAGGCCTTGGTTTAACCAAGGTCTAACCAAGGTCTAACCAAAGTCTATCCTAGGTCCAACCTAGGTCTAACCAAATATCACATGTAAAATAGACTTTCAATTCAAGAAAAATATAAACACAAATAAGAATTTCTTTCTTTTAAAATATTTCTATTTCATATAAATATTTCTACAGAATAGGATTAGTCTTAACGAAAAGAGGATTTAGGATAAAATATTCATTATAACAATACAACTTTGTTAAAAATAACTGTTCTGGGTACAATGCAATTGTATTTCTAGCATTATTATAATGGTATATATATATATACATATACATACAATTCAGCATGTTTCTTATATAAATGAGATATATCAGTTGCGGGGTGATGTGCAACATAAGAAAATATATATTTTGTTTGCGGGAGTAAAATAATGTAAGACAAATTATAGCTAAGAAATGTTATGTTTCATTTGTGAGGGTAAATTAATACTTACGAAATGTATATTTTTGTTTATGTAGACGAAATAATAGTCTATTAAGCAAAGACATGCATTATTTTTGGACATTTTGCTTATTTTAGACTAGTTTTAACCTGCTTTCGGGCATTTGGGGCAGATTTGGTTAAATCTGCCCCAAATTGCCTTCCCTATGCACCACACAGTTTCAACCTACAGTGACTCTAAATATTCCACTCACCTTCCACCTCACTCCCTATCTAACGCTACTTAAAAAACAAAAAACTAATTTCTGAGACTCTTAACCATTAGGAATCGTGCTCACACCATGTTAAACTACCTAAACTGAAGGTGGGAACCGTATCTCATCAAAACTGAAGGTGGGAACCGTATCTCATCAAAACTGAAGGTGGGAACCGTACATCGTTCTCTGACAAACTAAAGGTGGGGGCCATGTCCCACTACTACTATCATGTATGAACCACATTGGTCAAAATACCAGATAACGTATCAGCGAACTTTTCTTTCTGCAATTTATTCTGCCCTGCTTTCACAAGTAACAGCTTGTTCGAGCATTTATTGGTGACCCAACCGACACGAAAATTTTGTGACACAACCGACACGACAATTTTGTGACCCAACCGACACGACAATTTTGTGACCTAACTGACACGACTCGTATTTTTCAAATTTGATTGAGTTTCCCAAGAGGAGAATACAAAATTATTTATCCTTAATATCTGATATTGCTCTCGACTACCAAGACTGTTGGCCAAAAAATTATTTTCTCTTCAAACTTATTACTGTGGCTAACAGTAAACAATCAGTGGAAGATCAAGAAATTTACAGTGAATTTCGGAGCGTAAAATGATTTTTTATTTTTCAACGCTACAGTTTGCATCAGATATCAGCAATTTGCTGTTACCAATTAGATCATTAATTTAGACACCTAAGTAAAAAATTTCGGACAAAATGAGCCAGTAGTTCAGGAAATAATGCCTCTGACCCAACCGACATGGTGACCCAACCGACATGGTGACCCAACCGACATGGTGACCCAACCGACACAGATCAGCCCTATTTGTAAGTTACCTACTCGGTTGAACGTTATCAGAAATAATGTTCCAACTGTGATTAAATTAATAAAAATTGATTCATGGATTAACTACACATGTATAAAATAAACATTCACCTCGGCAATGTCAACTTTTTAATTACTAAGGATAAAAAGCTCTAGATACCTTCTCGAATACGCAGGTAAGTACATTTGACAAATAGACTCAATTGAAACCTCATGAAAATTATGAATGAGTATATAAGCACTTGACAGGTAAAATGTTTCATCAATTCGAATCACAGTTCATTTTGTTTGCTGGGCTGATTTCTAATAAGTTTACAGTCTGAGTTAAATAATTTATTATTGCTCTAGAGCCAAAATTATTTACGGTCATTTCGATAATTATAGAAAAATGAAGCTAATATTCAGTTTGATGGTCATTTGTTTTTTGTCGGTTTTAGAAGCGCAGTCTACACGTAAGCTACTAAAAACACATTATTAAATAATACTAAATTTCCTTTGTTCTAAATTAATTGTTAACTATATATATAAACATTTTATATTTTTGGTTTTAATGCTCATGAAATTAACAAAATAAATATTTATTTATTCAGTAATTGACGATATCCTCAGACCAGAGGTAATTATATCATCAATAGAGTTACAAGTTTAGAAAATTATTTTGGTTTATAAGTACCGATTCTACAATTAAACTCGCCCTTGCATATACTACTCATACAGTTCTGTTCACTTAGGCTATCAATTGTGGATTCGAAATCTGATTCATTATCTTTATGTGGTGAGCAGTAAGAGAATGAAAGAAAGAGATTTTCATTTAAACCAAATTTTTTGTCTACTTTGAGACTTTTAAAGTTTTTACCAGTTTTGACACAGCTAACATATTTACTTACATTTTTGTGTATGCCAATTAGAAGCCCACCCATTTTTCGACAGAATTGATCTTTGGCTTCAACCCATTTTAAGATGTATGTATCTTTTATACTTTGCAGTAATTGAGCTGTTTTTACATCCTTTTCACCTTTACACCGGGTTTCAGCCAAGCAAACTATATTCGGTCGTTTGTGTATAACATATTTAAGTTTTCAAAAGTCTTCTAATGTCATCGTATTGTTCTTCTAATGTCATCGTATTGGGCTTCTAATGTCAAATTGGGTCCTAAAATGACACTGGGTTTTTAAAAGTCACATTGAGAGATTAAATGTCACTATAGGTCTACCAATGTCACCCTGGATCCTTAAATGTCACCTTGGGTGTTTAAATGTCACTATGGGTCTTTAAATGTCAACTTGGCTCTTTAAATGTCACCCTGCGTCTTTAAATGACACTTTCGTTCTTGAAATGACACCCTTGGTATTTAAAAGTCACCTTGAGTATTAAAATATCACTAAGGGTCCTTAAATGTCACCCTGGATCTTTAAATGTCACCCTGGATCCTTAATTTCACCTTGTGTGTTTAAATGTCATCATGGTTCTTTAAATGTCACCTTATTGGTTCTTTTAGTGTCACATAATTGAGTCTTTTAATGTCTCGCTTATTGGGTCTTTTAATGTCACACTTATTGGGTCTATTAATGTCACCTAATTGGGTTTTTTAATATCACCTAATTGGGTCCAATATTGTCACCTAATTGGGCCCTTCGATGTCGCCTATTTGGATGCTTTAATGTTACCTAATGGGGTCCTTTGATGTCACCTAATTGGGTCATTAAATGTCACCTAATTGGGTTCTTTATTGTCAACTACTTGGATCCTTTGATGTCACCTAATTGGGTTGTTTATTGTCACCTAATTGGATCCTTTAATGTCACCTAATTGGATCCTTTAATGTCACCTAATGAGGTCCTTTGATGTCACCTGATTGGGTCATTTAATGTTACCTAATTGCGTCCTTCAATGTCACCTAATTGGGTCGTTTAATGTCACCTAATTGGGTCCTTTAATGTCGCCTATTTGCGTCCTTTAATGTCACCTAATTGGGTCGTTTAATGTCACCAAATTGAGTACTTTTATGTCACCTAATTGGATGCTTTAATGTCACCTAATTGGGTTCTTTATTGTCACCTAATTGGATCTTTTAATGTCACCTAATTGAGTCATCTGGGTCTTCTAATGTCACCTTATTGGGCTTGTAATGTCACATTGGGTCCTGAAATAACACCCTGGGTATTTAAAAGTCACCTTGAGTGAATAAATGTCACTATGGGTCTTTTAATGTCACCGTGGATCCTTAAATGTCACTTTGGGTGTTTTAATGTCACTATGGGTCTTTAAATGTCAACTTGGCTCTTTAAATGTCACCCTGCGTCTTGAAATGACACTTTCGTTCTTGAAATGACACCCTTAGTATTTAAAAGTCACCTTGAGTATTTAAATATCACTATTGGTCCTTAAATGTCACCCTGGATTTTTAAATGTCACCTTGTTTGTTTAAATGTCACCATGGGTCTTTAAATGTCACCTTATTGGTTCTTTTAATGTCACATAATTCAGTCTTTTAATATCACACTTATTGGGACTATTAATGTCACACTTATTGGGTCTATTAATGTCACCTAATTTGGTTTTTTAATATCACTTAATTGGGTCTAATATTGTCACCTAATGGGGTCCTTTGATGTCACCTAATTGGGTCTAATATTGTCACCTAATGGGGTCCTTTGATGTCACCTAATTGGGTCATTAAATGTCACCAAAGTGGGTTCTTTATTGTAACCTACTTGGATCCTTTATTGTCACCTAATTGCGTCCTTTAATGTTACCTAATTGCGTCCTTTAATGTCACCTAATTGGGTCGTTTAATGTCACCTAATTGGATCATTTAATGTCACCTATTTCGCGTTTTAATGTCACATAGGGTCCTGAAATGACACCCTGGGTCTTTTAATGTCACCCTGGATCCTAAAATGTCAGCTTGGGTGTTTAAATGTCACTCTGGGTCTTTAAATGTCAACTTGGCTCTTTAAATGTCACCCTGCGTCTTCAAATGGCACAATTGTTCCTGAAATGACACCCTTGGTATTTAAAAGTCACCTTGAGTATTTAAATATCACTCTGTGTCCTTAAATGTAGTCCTGGATCCTTAAATGTCACCCTGGATCCTTAAATGTCACCTTGTGTGTTTAAATGTCACCATTGGTCTTTAAATGTCACTTTATTGGTTCTTTTAGTGTCACCTAATTGAGTCTTTTAATGTCAACTAATTGTGTCTTTTAATGTCACCTTATTGGGTCTATTAATGTCACCTAATTGGGTTTTTTAATATCATCTAATTGGGTCCTTTATTGTCACCTAATTGGGCCCTTTGATGTCGCCTAATTGGATCCTTTAATGTCACATAATCTTTAAAATATCGAATACATTGTGGTTATATCTTTTCAAAAGTTTTAAAATGACATATTCTTGTCATATTGTGATGATTTTCATGTCATATTTTTGGTCATATTTAGACCTTTTTTAGATCATATTGTCATGCATATTTCTACCATTTTATTGACATGCATATCCTTTGTTTGATAATAACATGATATCGTCCGCATACATCAATATATGCACCTGTCTATTGTTCATTTGCATTCTTGGTATGTCCCCATTTTCATATTCAGCCATCAAATCCTCAAATTATAAATTAAATAGATGACAACTTAAGGTTTCTCCTTGCAAAACTCCTTGCTTGATTTTGAAAAAATCTCTCTCATTATTCGGAGTTCTTATCTTCGCCTTTGCTTTACTATATATGTTTCTAACTAGTGTTATAAATTTTGTGCTTAACCCAATTTTACATAATTTATCCCATAGCATTTTATGTGATACAGTATCAAACGCCTGGGAAAGGTATATAAATGTTGCCAACAATTTACCCTTCTTCTTTGATAGAGATTTCTGAATAATACTGTTCAAAACAAAAACGTGATCATGACATCCATTCTAATACGCCGCCTGACAACCTGACCACTTTTTATTTTTTATACATAATTTTGTCAGCCTTTCATTCATAATATTTGCAGTTAGTTTTAAGATTGTATTCGCTAGTGTAACAAATCTTTAGTAAATTGTTATACTTTTCAGGTACAATTAAATGCATTATTAAAATATGTTTCTTAAGTTATATAGTTTAGTTTGATGTAATTGCTACCGGAATAAATGTTTTCTGATTTAGATGTTGAGCGAAGTTTTATTAATTTGGAATGTCCATTTTATTTAATACACTAATGGTGAAACATATAAGTAACAATAATGGTTGTTCAATTTTAGACACTAAACATTTTCAATATTGGGTTGTGTATTTACAAAAGCAAATATTTGTGCGGGCATTACTAAATCAGATTAATTCAGAATTAATTTTCCTCCAAACATAAATGTTGTTTTGGTTTACAACAAGTAGATTATTTCTCGTTACTCACACAATTGATTTGTTTCATAACATTAGTGACATTACAACCTTGAAATTCGCTATTGCGTAGTAGACATGGCTAAAAAAATTCTGTCACGGTAATGCGCATTTAGCAATACGCACTTCTTAAAAATTAAGGCAGTCTCTGGCTATAGACCCATCGATGACATGACGGTACAATTGGTACATTATTACTCCTTTGTAACTCCTTTTTCACATTGGGTAAACATCGGGCAATCATTGGGGAAAACCTCAATGATTGCACAAGGTTTATCCAATGTGACAATGGAGTGGAGTGAAGAATTTGTATCACCCAGGTAAGAGTTAGAGTTACAATTTAGTGGTCCGGTTAATTGTGTAATCCGAAAGCTAAAAACAAAATTGAGAAACCAATGTCAATTTTCATTGAAATCAATGCATCCAATGTTTAATCCAATATATTTTGGTAATAATATGAAATAATTAATAATCTAAAATAAAGTGTCGTTAAACAACAATTTTTTTAACTACATTTTTTGTAAACAATTGTTCACCCTATTATTATAATACTTTTTACTTCACAACGAGTTGATTAATCTAGTTTATTCAATTATTTTAAATTTTATTTAACAAAAAAAAATATTACACCAATCAATACGAAACTAAAAATGTACCTTGTATGGCTGTAGTTATGGAAATCGGCTTCCAATCGTACGATAACGATAAACGAAGATGGAACACGATCATCATAAAATAGTGTAAAAGAGTTATTTACAGCTGATTTGAAATAATTTATTATTGTTATCCATATTATTGTTAAAAACGGCATACAATATGTGAAACAATTTGGCTACTGCTAGTAAAAATTGCAACGTAATAAAATATAGCAAAACGTTGTTAGTATTGTTTAAATAATTCTTGACTAAACAAATTTAAAATGTATAATCAACTGCTTTGAAGTAAAACAAGCCAACTAACAATTCATATTCTTAGGGTATATAGAATTATGATTGGACAACAGAATGTAACTCAGTGTTGAAAAGAGCTTCAAAATTTTACAACAAATAAACTAGTTCTGTATTTGGACGCGATAGGACAACAGTTTGAAGACAACTAGGGTTGTGATTGACCTTTTGTACGACAATCATAACAATAATTGACAAACCTTACAAACTTCTTTCGTATTTATATGAATAAAATAATGCTAAATAATGTGTTATTCAAGTTTAAAATGATTTAAGTATTAAATTGTCAATGTCTTTTACATTTATTTGACATGAGAGCTCGTAATAATTTGTGTGATACGGGATATGATATAAGTGATCCCTACACAGGGTGAAATTATAAGAACCAAGTTGTTATTCTCAATACTATTTTCGTTAAATGCAAATTAGGTGGTTACGTTTCCCGCTTCTGTAATGATTAGAAAATTATTTTAAAATGATTTTGAAAGAATTATCCGACCGACTGGAATCATAATTCATTGATGATATACTTATATTATATAGGTACCTTTGTAATAATGAAATGAAATCTACACTATGCTTCCATTGCTATAAAAATGTAATATTTAAATTAGTAAGCTCGGAAATAATTCTTTTACCATATTAATCATTTCTTAAGTATTAATACTTAATATTGAATATATAAAGCTGGTATGTGCAAATGTGTAGGCAATCAATAATGACTTATTATAAATTAATGTCATTTATTATGTATCAGAAGTGATACATATAGTGGTCGGCAAATCTCTCTGTTTATCTGTCTGTATGTGTGTACCATACCTCAAGAACGGAATAACCGAACTGATTCAAACTTAGCATATGTTGTGTGGAGGTTTCAAAGAAAGTACCAATCAAAAACGCAGTTTTTAGGGCACATCGTTCGTGACCTAGGTTACAAAAGGTCGCAAATAAGGGGAGTTATTGCGTGTATTGCTGCATAAACGATGGGAGATTGTTTTGGTGGGCAGCGGTGTTAATAGTGGGGTTGGTTGGTGGTGGAATGCTGGTAGGGGGGTGGGTAAGAAGATTGGTGTGGGTGGGAAAATCCAAAATAAATATTATACGTATGTAAATAGATGAGAGGGAGTTTTAGTAGGGGGTTCGTGGATTGTTAGTACGGGGGTTAGTGGGGGGTGGAGTAATGATAGGGCGGTTGATAGGGAATTTGGTCGGAGTGGGAAAATTCAAAACAAAATATTATAAGTATGTCAACAATTTCAGAGTAGGTAAAAAAATAATGGAATGCATATCTTTAGATACGCTAAAATATTTACATTACTTTTGATACATTTTATATCCGCAATGGTGGATTTTGAAATAATTGATTGGGGTATTCTAACTGCTGGGCTTATGTAATATTAAAGTTGCATAGTAACAGAAAATAAGTGAAATGAAGGGAAGATAAGAGTGAATTTGAGAAAAATTGGAGAAGATCGGGAAAGGTTTCAAGCACTTACTTCAAGCAACTTACTAAAGAAATAGAGGGAAGCTATGGAAAGAGTGAATTTGAGAAAAGTTGGAAAATTAGAGGGAAAATTCGGAAATGGTGAAGCTTAGGAAAATTAAAGAAAGAGATGGAAGCTCGGGAAGGAGTGAATTTGAAGAAATTAAGAGAAATATAGCGGGAATTGAAAAAAGGAAAGTCGGGTTTTTTGAAATCGGTGAAAATAGGAGAAATAATATTAAGAAGACGTGTTGAAAGTAGAAATAGACTAAGAATAGACTAAGAATGGGGGGGGGTAAAATTGGGGGATGAAATGAATACAAATTGCCTACATAAACAAAGTAATAAAATTTGAAATATTTGAAAGAATGGTGGATATGATGGTGGATGAAAGTTTCATTTTTGGAAAAATTAGTCTAATAAAGGGAGGGTCGTGGAAAGGTGAACCTAGTAGAAATTGCAGAAATATGAAATCGATGTCATCATACCCGAATGTTGCAATTCTTTCTCAGAAACCAAAGAATAATATTTATTCCACCTGTCTAGATTCAGTAAAGGCCAGCTCAGCTGGTCTTCAACTTTTTTATAAATTGCTTGCATTCAATGCATTGCCCGTGCAGAGCGCGGACGCTGATTCAGTAGTATTGAATATTCGAAATAGTTAAAAATTGAGTGACATTCAAAACTTTGACACTGATGAATTTCCAATGGGATTAAACGCGATATTGCATTACATACGATTGATAGGCACAGGTATTATTGCTGTAAATTGCAAAAAATGCGATATGATATATCTGTGGCGCATTTAAGAGAGCTTATGGAACTCTCACTCTCTTAGCCCTATCTCGGTTAACACATTTTGTTTGATAATGTGAAGGATTTGAATGTTGTAAATGTAAATGTGATTATATTGGGGTTTATTCCAGCTATTAGGTTGATAGTCCTGAGAAAGAACTGGTTGGAGTTAGTTTCACTTGAATAACTGGCGTACGGTCCAGAGCTGTTCTAGCGAAATGAATGATTTGTGCGTGATACTGATTAATGTGTACGATGACAGACTGGGTTGAAGGATTGGTTAATAACAATAGTATAATATCTATTCCACGACTGAATAGGTTTCCCCTTCTTATGTACAAACTGTATAAGTAATTGCTTCAGATTTTAGAGAGTGATCGGGCATAGGTTTCCCGTCTGAGTGATTGCGTGACAGTGACTGTGTGAGCTCTGAGGTAATTCCCCTTTTATAACTTCATCGAAAATTGTACATTATTATATACGAACATTATTCATATTCTTAGTCCATTTATACATTACGTTTCCTCCTTCGCAGCTGGTCGTAGTAATTATATTCCTTATACTCCCCACCGAAAACCTCCTTACTAACAAAAGTGTTGTAGTACTTCTCCTTTCTCTATCCATAATTAAGTTCTTCTGCGGATTTTTTTCCAATATTCCTTTATTGCTTTTCTATCTTTACCTGGGCATTGATATAGTTGATGATCTTTCCATTGACAATTCCTACATGATTTTTCGAATAATTGCTATTGATCTGTTCTTATATCCGTTGGAATAGTAATCTCGGATTTTGTTTTCTTATTGTGATGTTTTTCGTTTTTCATCGTTTGATCGACTGGTTCATTTTCTTCCCGTGACCCTTGGGTTTTAATACTGCTCCATGCTTCTTTATTAGTGACGTAAATAACGTCATCTACTAGTTACGTAAATAACGTCACCTACTAGTTACGTAAATAACGTCACCTACGTGTTACGTATATAACGTCACCTACTTGTTACGTATATAACGTCACCTACTAGTTAAGTAAATAACGTCACATACTAGTGCGTGTAGTATTAGTAGATCGTCATACTGCGTAATTTCTTTGATCTCCATACCTTCCTTGTTTGGTTGTGTTGGATTTACAGTATCGAATATCTATTTTAAGCTTTGGTGTAGTAATGTAGACATACATACTTTATACTTGGTGACAAATTGATTGTACGTTGTTTCCGTGTTTTTGCTTAGTTCTGCTAGAAAATAATCTTTTATCTACTGGTTTGATTTTTCTTCTCTCTATGAATATAATTTAGTAAAGATTAAATGTTTTTGGTTCAGAAATCTTGTGAATAGGTATAATTTTGGACAGTTTCAATTTGTCACACATGTATCCCTCTTTTATACTAGAATTTATTATATCTAACATAATGTCACAAGCATTTGGAATTTTTAACAGATAATTGAAAAATATAGGTGACAACCCTAAAGCATCTGTGGACGTCGAGGCTTTCTTTTTAAGTTTGTTAAAAGCTATAAGTAGTTCAGGACATCGTATGTAAGAAACTCGAAAGTTACAATTTGGTGTAATAATAGAGTTTGGTTTCACAGGGTATACAATATTCTTAGCCATAGTAGTACAGATAGAGGCAAAATGCTTGTTAATCACATTAACATCTACCAGTATTTCCGAGTCTGTGTTCTTTTTTAACTCAACAACCTTATTCATTGTCTTATATACACCATGTTTTTGTTTTTCAAGGTTAAGTGCTTCTTTGGTATCGGTAAATATGCATCGTTTCAAGTAGTAGTAGTAGAAGTCCCACCCTGACAAAAAAATGACGTCATTACCCCGCCCCCCAATGTATTAAAAGCCTAGAACCGGAAAATTGCCGATCTGGCAACATTGAATATATAGGTACCTAATTTCTATAGGTATTATATATGGAAAGAATACGGATTTCTTTCAAGTGTACTTTGAATTTGCACACTCTGTAGAAAGAAATCTCTCTTTCCTATGATTTTGCATGCAAGGCAATAATATATAGGTGTGTATGTTATATTAACATACAGATCTATCAAAAGGAAATGCATACTATTTCAACAGTATGCAGATTCGTCAGATTTTTGACCTACATTTAATAATGAAAAACAAATAACGAACTTAGATTTCGTTTGTTTCGTTCGTTAACGAAGACACAGTTAGTTGCATTAATCAACAAGCTTACAATACATTACAATACAATCTTACATTTTACAAAAAAACCGAAAATGATTGTACTGATTGTTATGTTAATAACATCAGCTTTTGCCTACAAGGACTGTGCAACAAACAGTCCTTGCGTTGTTTGCTTGGCTAATCCAAGCTGCACTTTCTATAGGACTTGGCAGGGCAACAAATGCCTTGCAGTCTTTGATACTAGGTTATTTGTAATCAAAAAGATTACGAAGACCGACAAATGTAAGTATCATTATAATATACCTATACCCGTAACAAACCGAACCCATGTAATGAACATGTAATTGAGAAACTCATTTTGTTTTGCTGGAGGTGATGACAAAGTATTGTTGGTGTTCAAGACAAGGAGTGAAGGTATGTAAGAGAGATACATACATGAACATTAACACACATGAATAATATTTTCTATCTATCAATATAGATGTACATGTACAACCCCGAGGTGACAACTGCGGCCCCTAAGATTTCAACTTATAAATATATATACATAATTCGGTACAAAAATTAGATTTTATACCCCCCACCACCACCCCTCACCCAATTCCATACAGAAGGAACGCAAAATCTAGCGCAATTCTCCCAAGTTTTGTAAATAATAATCCAAAACCTTTGTTTACCCCGCGAAAATTAGTAACCATACCCTCAAGACCAAAACTTTTACCAAATTTCCCCAAAAAGTATCCAACCACACATTTACCGATAATTAGCATAAATATTCCAATAACCAAAACGCCTCTTCCAAATATTCTAAAAACTATAACAAATTTCTAAAAAACTTTCATAAATTTTCAAAAAACTACTACGTATTTACCGAAAATTAGCACACATTTTCCGAATATCAAAACGCCCCTTCCAAATATTCCAACAACTGCCACACATTTTCCGAAAATCACAACGCCCCTTCCAAATATTCCAACAACTGCCACACATTTTCCGGAAATCACAACACCCCTTCCAAATATTCCAACAACTGCCACACATTCTCAAAAAACAAATTTTTCAAAAACTTTTAAACATAATTCAAAAACTGCAACTAAACTCTCAAAATCTAATTTACAAAATTTGACAACAGAAATTACACTGCTTATTATGCTAAATAATCCACTTACTCGGTTCACTTCTTCATTTCCTGTGTAAACCAGTCCAATTCTAAATATTCGCGACAGAATATCTCACTGAGCAAAAAGATTTTCCTAATCTTCACGATTCCTTCCTAGTACAATTATAGTAATGATCTGGACTTAGTTTACTTTTAGATTAGACTATAATATTATATTTAACATACAAGTACATTAGTATCAGGTAGCCATTCATGTAATCATTAATAATAATTGATAATGTAGCCGGTTAGGTTTGGGAATAATTTTTCCCATTTTAAACCGCGTTCTGCTGCAAAATAATAGGAATAATATTATTAGTAATGCTATATTTATAAAAAATAGAGGAAATATTTTAAAAAATTACCTGATACCTTGAGACTGGTTGCGGAGTTGGTGAACGGTACAACACAGTATCATCTTCATCATCATCATAAACCTCCTCCTGCTGCTCTTCTTAAATGAAATAAATAAAAATCCATCAATTATGGAAACATTAATAATAATAATAATAGTAATATGGTAAAAAATATTACCTGAAGATCCAAAACAAATGGTAATTCGTCTATAGGACGACCGGCTTCTGCAATGAGGGGATTCAGTGTTGGTTGGGGAAATGTTGGGGGTCTCGGATAATTTCGAAAAAAGTCGGTGAACACTATGTTCCCGTCTTGCGCTACAGGTCTAGGTCTCCAGAAGGAAAATAAAGTGAACCTTTTTTTGTAAATGTAAATAAGTAGCGCAAGAGGGAGAAAAGTAAATGATACGCTGAGACCTACAAATATAATTATTATCATCATTATTATTAATCTAAATATTATTATTATTATAATACACATAACTTGAAATAGCCCTTGCAAATACACATTGGAGGTCGCTGGTTGTTTTTGGGCACAGCTGTTGTTATGATTGTTGTTGTTGTTGTTATTTTAATTGTCGTGGTTTCCAAATCTGACAAACTGCTGCATACCAAATCCGTATATTTACCTGGACGCACCTAAAAATAGAAATAAATACACATAAAATATTGGAAAATTAAATATTTTCATAATTCCACTTACTTCTATTTAGCCTGCTTCTAGTTCAACACTGGAAGCACTGCAGAAGCTCGAAGTTGTAGTCACAATAAAGTGGTCGCCATTACGTATGCACATCAAGCATAAAAAGTAAATAGCTAAAAAATTGAACGTATTGCAATAATTATACAAAAGCAAAGCATAAATATTTATAAATTATTATTTGAGTATTTTGCCATAGTTGTGCAAAAACAAGGGTATGTTTGAGCCAAACTACAATTTGGTGCATTGCAACAGGATTTTGGCTAAAATATATTGGTTCACTGTTTTGTGCCCTGCACGATCGAAGACATAAAGCCTTGGGAGTGCCTCCTGCGTCTCACTATGCATTGTTTGAAGATGTAAAATAATTTATTTTGGTTAATGTACGGTTTATTTTATCTATGACACCTGAAAATCTATAGAAAATTAATTTTATAGGTGAAAATGTTTCGTTTTATAAAAAAGGTTTAAGAAAATATTTTGGTGTTTTTTGGCAAATATTTAAATAAATATGTTCTGGATTTTGGAAATTAAATGTCCGAGCTCTGTTCATTAGTGTCTCAGCCAAGAGCGGGCTCGAGAACGTGATATGTGTAATACCTATAGAAAGAGAGCACCCACCAGGAAGGGTAATTTCCCACCCGGCAGACTCTTATACATTGGAAGTAGGTACCGATTTAGGAAGGGTGGCACTTTAATAACTACTGGCAAAATGGTCGTTAATCACATTAACATCTACAAGTATTTCCGAGTCTGTGTTCTTTTTTAACTCAACAACCTTATTCATTGTCGTATATACACCATGTTTTTGTTTTTCAAGGTTAAGTGCTTCTTTGGTATCGGTAAATATGCATCGTTTCAAGTAGGTATTTATTTAAGATACGTAGAACTACATGATCAATATAATAGTTTGACTTCCTACATAGAGAATAATAATAATTCTTTTCCACAATAATACATTTGGTATTTTCCGATATAATTGTTTTTGCGGAATTTTCTTTTATTTTAATCGTAACAAACGGTGCATATTTATCGAGTAAGGCCAAAATCCAGGTTTTGGTTCAGTTTTTCGAAGTTTTGTCATTGTATTCATCTACATAAAATCCATACGATTGTGCCAGTATCTTTAGGACTTTCAGGTTATAGACAATGAAGATATTGCCCAGGCAGCAATACAAATACGAATGAATAAAGTGAATTATCTTTTTTTGATGATTTGGTCTTGTTCAGGGTGAAAGTTCACTGAATTATATAAAGTAGATATTTCTCAATCGAAATTGATTATAAATATTTAAACAAATTTTACTAAAAACATGGAATAAAATTGTTAAAAAGAATAATTTTTGGAGCGAATTTTGTTATTGTTGTACCGCGTGTCCCAAACATGATGTTAGTAGGAGCTTATACATGGGCTAGACTTGTCCCTTAATTAGCTCTATTTCAGAGAAGTTACAGATATTTTTCAATAAACCACTATACACATCTTGTAGAGCATCGTTTTGCGCATTAAATGAGCAGTAACACAATGTGATTACCCAACATATGTGCTCTCAAAGTGCGTTGGCAAAAAACGAAAATTCGCTATCTTGAACAAACGCACATTTCTTGTCGACATTCAAATCCATTATTGACGAGCAAATAATAAAAATAATAAATAAAAATAAATTGTTTTTTGCCAACGCGCTTGGAGGGCATATAGTGTAGGATAATCACATTGAGTTACTGCTCATTAAATGCGCAAAACGATGCTCTACAAGATGTGTATAGTGGTTCATTACAAAATATCTGTAACTTCTCTGAAAAAGAGCAAATTAAGGGACAAGTCTAGCCCATGTATAAGCTCCTACTAAAATCATGTTTGGGACACGCGGTATTTTAAAGCTCCCACGCGAAGTGAGTATTTTCCAAATAATACAATCTCCAATTTTAGAAACCATTTACACACACCAATCAACTTGGAAGATGGGTTATATGAAGTAGCCTTAGCCAAATATGCTTACGTGTATGCAAACCCATGCATTGAAACAGGGACAACATTATTGTCTCTTTTCGTTCAGGATAGTAATTCACTTCATGATGAATTAAATGAAATCATTATAAGTGCTACAAACGACCTATATACAATCAGTGACATTACATCTAACATTGTGAAGCAAAAGTCCTTTTTAAACTTTCGTCAACAAAAGGGTAAAATGATAATGCAACTTAGCAACACTTATATTAACTCAATTAAATTAAATGGTCAAATAGCTGCACAGCTAAGCTTTTCATTGTATGAAACGGCCTGGGAGGGAAGAAAAACAGTTTATACTGGTCTTTACGAACCATTTTTCAATGCTGGAAGTACAAGAATGTATATTTATAGTGATATTGTGAAGCCGCAATATGTTGGTGATGTTTTGGCTGCTCTATTGTTAATTGAAAATTATGATGGAAAACATGGACACTCCATTACACAGAGTGATTACAATTGACAATATTACAATCTATCATCAAATACTTTCGACAAAATTCACATGTACACAAAATCAGAAACTGAAGACAATTTACCATTCAAATTTGGCAACTTTTGCGTTCAACTACATTTTAGAAGAAAAAGCTTGAGTCATATTGTGTCGATAAGTTGTGAGTACTAGATTTAAGAATTTGAATAGTGTGTGATGAAGTTGTAGGGATAGATTGTGTTACTACAGTTGAGTTTGTAACATTAGCTTTACAAGTTGAAGGTTGATTGATAACCTTCTTGACTCTAGGTGACCTGTACTGGTAGTACCTACTACTTAGTGATTATGCAATTCAAAAGTCAGTAGCAAATATTTAGTTAAGCCTTTAATGTTAGAAGAATGGAGTCCACTCATGACTATATTGAAAGGAATAAACCGATCTTATCCTCCCCAGATATATAAAATGGAGAATGTGGCAGAGTAAAAATAAATTAACACATAGGAAATTTTCATAAAACTTTTCAATTTTATTAATTTTGCATTGATTTGGACCTAAATAAGACACATTATTTTATAAGCTACTTATTGAAATAGCAAATTAGGTCATACATTGGAACAACTGGTCAAAAATTTGACATTGTAAATCCACCATTAATACCTTTATGTTTCGAAATTTTTGAAAATTGTCAGGTTGTAAACATCCACTTCATTCCATGAACTGATTAAAATTACTTTTTACGCAGATGTTAATAAAACGTGTTTTAATTTAGCACGAAGGTTAAATTTAATCAATGATAAATAGTAAATGGGCTGTTTATAATTAAGACAATTAATAAGACAAAGCTAAAAATCATCAACGAAATGTGTGAGCAGGGTAATGTTTTTGATGCGACTTCTAATATAGACTGGGTCAGGTAAATGTATTAAATCGACTTACAGCTATGCGTATGCCCACATTTGGTGAATGTCGTTGTGATTTTCTTGCACCAATGTTACGGGTTGTCCCTCACTGTGTAAAAAATTAAATACATTTATTTCATTCACCTTATTGTTGTAAGGTATGAAACATAAACCTTAATATTAAGCGTATCAATCTAAATTTGTTACTTATACCGTGAGCATCGTATACAACCACCATTTCCAACGTTGCGTATAACGTAGTAGTTCATAGGGACCGGGATTGAGCTGAACTTGCCTAAGCTTTGAATAGGCACAACTTCCCATTTCTGAAATTTATCTCCATATAATGGCTATACAACAAAAATCATCATCGGAAATGAAATAATTCCATATTTTAAATAGTTACCTAAATCTATTTTTAGTATTATATACATTTTTTCAATATAAACGTTACCGAAAGAACAACGTCATTTGCCCAGTAACCATCAAGAACCTTTGTAGTGCCATCAGTACTCAAAGCGGTTGCCAAGGCTCGACCAGGAAGATTTCCATTTCCAGAAGCTTTATTATTATCAGTAAATGAAATTAAAAGAATATCCTAATGTTTTATTATCCTTGTGCAATATGAAAGTTTTCCAAATTTACAATAATTTTTTATTTCAGTGTATTTCTATTTTACCAGGAAATTCGACGATCCACTCCTGATTTTTTTGTCCCTGCCCCATTCTATATGTAATGACTCTTACTCCATCATTGGTATTGCTTCCGGCTACATCCAGCACATTACCATCGCCAACGCATTTAAATCTGGACTTCCAACCAATCAAAGCCCTATCTGAAGTTTTTTAAGGTTTTATTTGTAAAAACATTTCAAAATGCGCGAAAAGTATCATTTATATCTACATTTTCACCTTGGGGCCTCAAACTTAGGAAAAATAAAAGGTTTTGTCAACAAACAAAAATAACCACATGCCCAATACTATTTGGAATGGGCATGTGGTCCTGGTCGCTTTATTAACTGCACCGTAGATGTAAATATTTTACATTAGGAGTTTCAAACTGAAAGCTTATAACTGCGAAATTTCTTAACTACTCATTCAAATAAATTGTTTATTATGAAATTAAAAAGTCAAATCCAAAATAGTAGTTTTGATGTACAATTGCGCCGCTCAGGTCAAAAGCTGTGCGTAATTAGGGTTGTAGATTAGAACTAACAAGAAAAAGCGCACCGCTCCTGGTCAATATAACAATTTAGTAATATTGGTATGCCGTAAAAAATTGTCTTTAGCAATATTGGTATGCCCTAAAAAATTGTCTTTCGCAATATTGGTATGCCCTAAAACATTGTCTTTAGCAATATTGGTATGCCCTAAAAAATTGTTTTAGCAATATTGGTATGCCCTAAAAATTGTCTTTAGCAATACCATTAGCATTATACTAAATTAAAATTAGATGGCCAGTTTTTCTCGCGTCTGTAATGATTAAAAAATTTATGAACCAATCATACCTTATTGATGATAATATACGTTGGTATATTATATAAGGTATAAGGTATATTATATATCATATCTACGCTATGCTCCCGTTGATATAAAAATGTCATATTGAAGTTGTGAAGCTCTAAAAAAATTATTTTTGTCATATTTCATATTCCTTAATCACCAGTATATAAAGTTATGTGCAAATATGTAAGTAATCAATAATGACGTTTGCCATTTATTTTTAAACAATTTGAAAGAATTGACTGACGTGAATTCGTACTGCTGAGCTTATGTAGGTATTTAATATAAAGGATAAAGCAAGGCAGTTTAGACACCGTAATTTGGCTCATGTGGCACATGTCAGTGTATAGGAAGGCAAGTTTACTAAACCTTTAGAATCTGGTTACTTCTATGTACACATTTGCGTTCACCATATTCTTAGGTAGGTTACCAGAGATAAGGAAATGAATGGCGAGGGAAGGTAAGCGATAAGCGGAAAGAAGCATAGACGTGTAGCGGTATATCCCATTAGGGCAGTTTCTCCTGTAGAAATTTTCATGTCATTCAGTCGGGACTTAAGGTGAACCTTGCAAGTAACATATCATAAGTTACAGCTTTGGAAAAAGTCCATATACCGATAATGTACCGAGCCTGCCGTTGGAATGGCATGAATACGAGACCAGCAGCTATAGTGATAGAAGGCACTAAGCCACTGAGCCAAGTGACTCGGTGTATGTAGGTATGTAATATTTAAGTTTCAATGTAATACAAAAATTAGCGAAATAGAGGGAAGGTCAATTGAATTTGAGCAAAATTTGAGAAATAGAAAGAAGAACGTGAAATAGTAAAACGTAGGCAATTTAAAGAACTAGAGAGGAAGCCATGTAAAAGACTGAATTTGAAGAAGTCATATAGAAACGAGTGGATGAAGTTAAATTTTTGAAAAATTAGACAAGCACGACAAGGGTCGACGAATGGTGAAGTTAATAGAAATATGAATACAGTATTACTTTATATTTATGAAAAATAAAATATATTAAGGGTCAAAAGAAGTTTGATATACATAAAGTAACGTTTAGGAATTGGAATTGAGAAAAGTTTGATGTGATTATAACCGATTTTTGCAATTCATTCAAATATTCAAAAATCAAGTAATAATGTCTCATCAAACTGTCCAGATTCAGCAAAGACAGCGCAGCTGGCCTTCAACTTTATTATATTTTGCTTGCATTCACTCCGCGCGGCGCGTGAGCGCTTTATTCACTAGTATTAAATATTTTTAAAATTAAATGGTTTTGCTTACTCAATGTTGAATTCGATTGCACAGACGACACGGAGAGAGTAACAAGTGCAGCAACAATGCATGCAAGCTGCAGTAACGATAGCGAATTTGTTTGTTTCATATTCGGCAGAGATTTAGCTGAATGTTTCTTCCTCTGAACATGTATTACAAAGTGTAGGATTAGAGTGGTGCCTGTTAGATGATGTGGTTTTATATCTGCCATTAGAATGACGC
Source organism: Pogonognathellus longicornis (assembly GCA_034694085.1). NCBI lineage: Eukaryota > Metazoa > Arthropoda > Collembola > Entomobryomorpha > Tomoceridae > Pogonognathellus > Pogonognathellus longicornis. Next base: position 418 of record JAQFYB010002956.1, on the reverse strand, counting down.
AGTTCAGCTTAAATCAAGTCTAATCAATAATAAAGTATATTGCACCTCGTAAAAATGTTTTGTACTAATCGCCTTTGATTTATACTAGTCGGTATCGCAATTACCTTACGAGGCCCAGAATTTTTTTTACATCTTATTTGTTTATAACAAAAACATAGCCTTTGGTGTCCAACCTTGTTTGATCCGAATTCTGATATTTGTTATCCGAAATCATATCGTTGGGTTCAAGTGAAAATGCCAGCGCAGGGATAGCTGAGGAAGACAAAAAAGGATAGTGACACTTTCCACGGTTGGCGTTTTACTTCTAAACTAAATGAAGATGCCTAAAGAGAAAGAAGCCAATATGTTAGCTTAGCTAACGAAAGGGTGCTTCGTGCGCTAATAAAGTTAGGTAGATATTTACGAAAGTAGCTAGCCT